>OU896723.1:1080634-1244022 GCA_918026855.4 Phaedon cochleariae | reverse complement strand
TCCGCTGTTGTACTCCCTCTATGTACTTAACCTCAAACTTGCCAATCTGAGGGGAAAGTATTTCACCTTTGCAGATGATACGGTTCTGCTGTACGCAGGATCAGATGAAATTGCTTACCGTAAATGGCTGTTTTCAAATAAATTGAAAATCAATATTGATAAAACCAAATATATTGTATTTAAGCAGAAAAATAAAAAAATTTGACGAATTGCAACCTAACATAAATGGTGTACCTTTAGAGAAAGTAATGTGTATGAAATATTTGGGATTAATTGTAGATGAAAATTTGAACTGCTCTCCACACATTTCCAAAATCTCTGAAAAAATTGTTGCAATGCTATCCGCCCTGTATAAATGTCGAGATTATCTGTCTATGAAAACGAAATTTCAAGTTTATAATTCTTATTTCTTAACACACTTCAGGTATCTTATGCCTGTGTGGGGAATGTGTGGAGAAGTTATAACTTCGATGAAGTTCAGAAATTGCAAAACAAAACCCTTAAAATATTATTCAAGTATGATTGGCTCACTAGCACGAATATAATTTATTCAGAATTGAAGTTAATTCGAATAAAAGCAATTCTGGTTATAGAACAATGCAAACTTGTTTATAAAATACTTAATGATCAACAAAAAAGTAACATTGATATTGAGTTTTGCTTTGATGTACATGATTACCAAACAAGATCACATAATAACATCTACCAGATATATACAAGGACAAATGTAGGTTTAAAAAATCCGATCGTAGATGCAATCAAAACATTAAATAATTTACCTCAGTTTATAAAAGACTTGAATAATTATAAGAGTTTTGTTAGGAAATTGAAAGTTTATATAAACATTGACGGATAGAACAAAAACAATTACTTAACTGCCCTTGTAACACTGTATTTATTTTAAATGTTGTTAATCTCGAGGCCAGTGTTTGAAGCACTGATTGGAGATTTTTTTACATTGGTTGAATTGTATTGTAATAAATGTTGCTTGAATAAACCATACAATATTTCAAAAAAAAATCCGATATCACTCGATACATCTAGAAATCTCAGAGTAGCTACTCCTTTGATTTATTTCCACTACGTGTGACCAATATTTATAAAACAAAAATTGTTTGTCTGTATGTCACTGTGGTAAATTATTTCTTGGTACCTACTCAATGGAAAGGGTTCGATCTCAACACTACATATTGTATGTTAAGTTCCTCCATAATCACGAGATTTTTGGAAAAATTATATTTTCTAGTGATTTTTGAAAAAAAAAATACCTGTATACAAAATATCTTACCCCCCCCCGTTCAATTTTATTATCATCATTAGTCAATTAGTCATAGATAAATCATTTTTTGTTCGGAAATTGTAATCGGTTAACAGCATGATTCAACTTATTAGTCATTCATTCGGGACCTGGTGGTAAATCAAGACAGTTTTATATTAGATGTCATCATGTACGCTCGAATTTTGTGATCGACATGGAAAAATACGCGTAAGGAATTATTTATCGTTCCAAACGGAGTGATAGTAATGTGTTTTTGTATTCTTCATCCAATAATTCGTATCGCGATCGTGTGTTGTTCTGGTATGTTTCGTGCTGTGGAAAATCGAAAATTTTAAACAATGGAATTGCAGAAATCATTTTTTACCTTTTTTACGCTGGTGAGTTTTTCTTTATTTTTTTATTATGAGTGATAGTATATAATCCCTATCAAGGTATTTTGAGCCGATACCACTCGATACATCTAGAAATCTCAGAGTAGGTACTCCTTTGATTCATTTTCATATACATATACGTATTTTTTGTCAGAAATGTATACGATTAGAACAAACTCGGAGAAAATTAGTCAATCCGCTTCGCAACTGCCAATTTTCACAGAGAAATTTTCGAAGTCGTTAAAATTTCTTTGAAATGGTCACACACGAATTGTCAAACTCTATTTATTATCCATATACTCAGATTGGGTCTCGAAATACCATGTACTAATTGTTTAATTTCCTATGGTATATTATATTCATATCCAGTCCGCATTCCTGGATGAGGTGATTAGTCATGAAATTTTAACCCCCAGTTAAAATATGAATAACTTTTTTGTCTGCTTTGAACAATTTGAATTTGGTTCACTCACACTGTTCGCTAGCCCAGTCCTTCAGCTATACGCTCGAATAGTTTATTATGCAAAGTCAGTTGAAAAAACACATCACCTCTAGCCGTCGGTCCCTTTGAAAGTTCAAAGAGTGCGGCAGCGCGGCCCGCCATTCGTTTGATGATCTGTTCAACTGACTTTGCATAGACTATACTTCTGTAAAAATTGAGGTTCTTCCATAGACTTATTACCCGGTTCTTCATATAAACTCGCTACACGGTGTCACCTGAAACTGTGAAAAATTTTTGAATTTTCAGAAGGATCCCAAATGAACGAAAACTTTTTTCTCAACTTTGACAGCAGATTACCTTGAGACATATTTCGAATTATCTTATTATTCCTTTTACTCACAGAGTGATATCGAAAAATGAACTTTTAGGTTTTGCAGTAATAACTTTTTTCCTTCTCAACCGATTGTTAAAATGTCAGGCTCATTTTGAAGATGAAACTTCAGATGAAGAGATAATTATGGAGATCAGAATTGACTCGAGATGAACATTGCACAGTGTGTCTCACTTTTAATGGAAGCAGTCCTGTATCTTTCTTATTTGATAAGTTAGATTATGAAATTTGCACGAACGATAGATATATACTGAAAGTACACACTATGACCAATAAGTGGTGTCATCTTCAGTGATATACACTGCTTGATAACAGCCATGGAATCATCCACAAAAATGAAATAGGCGAGTTGACTAATTTTTTTCATTTGTTAAATAGAATCATCACTCAAAAAACTCTTGATTTCATATATTTTTAGAATTCTTCATTCGATTTCAAGGTGCTGAGATCAACAATAATGCCACGGTAATTCTCAAACGGCTAAAAATTCACCGCGAGTAAAAGCTGACGTCACGATTTCGTAAGTAGGGACAAAGGTGGATATATGTATGGTGAAATACCTCCCTCTTACAAAACCCTAGAAATTTTTGTAGACCTCTGGCCTACTTGATTACGTCGAATTCTATCACCGTAGTAAGGCCGCGCAAAACTAACGCTAGATGGCGCTGTTCCCGAAGTGATCTTGCTACACAATGGTTGTTTTGTTTTGTTGTTTACATTTACGTATATTAATTCGTAATTCAAAAACATTGAGAAAAAGTGATTGATTTTAATGAAAAAGACGTGAAATTTTCATCATATCTTTGAAGTATATGTGGCACGATGTTCCCTACGCCATCTACAGTCAATCCGGTGCGGCCTTGCTACGGTGTTTCGCGGTCTACACGTTTTGGAAAGAAACAATTGACAAGTGGTTACACCAGTCTATTTTCATCATGGTAGGGACAGACCATAGCACAGTTGCCATATGTTGAAATACCATTGGAACTTAGTTCCAGTTAGTTATTCAATAATCCATAAATTCTCAATTTTTTATTGGTTATATTCCTAATGAGACATAAAAATCAATTGTCTCAAAATATTTCCTCATACATTTGTGTAAATAATAATATTATTATATCAATTCACACAAGAGGATATTTGAGGGTAAACGTGACAACCCAGCACACGAATTGTGGGCGGTGCCTTGTCAGTTCTCAGCATTCAGCACATTGTTGCCAAGTCTTCAACATCAACATGATATTTTGTAATAGGGCACAGGAGATATACAGTCATGCTGGTTGCTCGAAAAAGTCAAGAATGATCTATAATATCATGGCTTACTCTTATTATGTTTCATCTCGTGTTTCATCCAACGACATGACTCTAATCTTTATGATAAATTGATTATAATTGGTGCATGACTTGACAACGTTGCATCATGAGTTGAAATGGAAGATTATTTTCGCAGTATTGCAGTATCATTGCAAAGAAAAGTGTTGTTTATCTGCCTGCCTCGTCTTCATTGAGATAGTTAATGAATTGATGAATTATAAAAATATATCGCGTTTCAGTCACGAATGTTGAAAACAATATCCAGACTTTTCTTAGATTCATATTCTATGTTGGTCTCACGATTTATATTTGGAATTATTGATCCTAAGTTTTCGATCCGAACAGCACATTGTTTGGCATGCAAGGTCTTTGATATAACCCACGTAACTGAAAATGTGGAAGATGCCTAATGGAAAAACCACCATTTGGAAAGAAAGCGGATATGTAGCAATCCAGTTACGGGCGATGAAAATATCATTCAGGTATGTCTCAGATTCAACATCCATGTACTTCATCTGATGATATTAATTTTCTGATTCAAATGTACTTCGATTGATATGTGATGTTTAGTTGCAGATCCGAAAAGCAGTGTTTGATACTTGCCACTCAATCGGAGAAAACCATCAAGTAAATATGGACCGAACAGAAGATCCGCAAATAGAACTGACCAGAGTATACTTTACCGAAATCAGATCATTATATTCATACGGAAGGCGATATATTGATTACCTTTCTAGATTCTCAAGCAGACAGATAGGCATATATTCAGCTTTATGTCTCTATGGAAACACGACAGGTACCCTTACGAGGGGAGAGTATCAACTCGGCGTTTATAAACCCTCTCTGCAAAGGAGGTAGACGCATGGTGGGGTTAGGTATATACAGTGTTCTTCATTGCAGAGAAAATTGTTGTTTATTTGCCTGCCTCGTCTTCATTGAGATAGTCGATGAATTGATGAATTACAAAAATATATCGCGTTCCAGTTACGAATGTTGAAAACAATATTCTATGTAGGTCTCACGATTCAAATTTGTAATTGGTCCTTAGTTTTAGATCCGAGCAGCACATCGTTTGGCCTTCAAGGTCCTTAATATAACCCACGTAACTAATTGAAAATGTGAAAGAAAGCGGATATATGTAGCAATCCAGTGACGGACGTTGAATATATTATTCAGGTATGTCTCAGATTCAACATCCATGTAATTCATCCAATGATATCTATTTTCTGATATGAATGTACTTCGATTGATATGTGATGTTCTGTTGCAGATCAGAGAAGCAGTATTTGATACTTGCCACTCAATCGGAAAAAACCATCCAGTCAATACGAACCGAACAGAAGATTCACAAAGTGAAATGACCAGAGTATACTTATGGTGACTAGCTGTTATATACAGTGTCATTCATAAAGTCGGCATCATATGGGAAAAACTTTTATTAATGACTTATCTTGAAATTCCAGTTGGACGTCAAGTTTTGCTTCAAAAAATATGAAAAATGGCCTACTCAATCGGGGTCACGTGACTTTCGCTACATGTCAAAAGTGACATTTTTTCAAATTAATCGCTGAAAGTAGGCTTATTTGTTCGAATATCGAAAAAGTTTACTTGAAAAAGTTGTTTCTATTTCAATTTTACACATGCTTCCCGACTTTGATCTTTCTATTGCAACTTTTAGATTTTGATTTTTTTTTTTTAATTTTTCGAAATTTCTGTAATATTTGAAGAATTGTTAATTCTACGAAACTACTTCATACCAGTAGCTTCATCATGCTACTTACTTTCAATTACTTATTATCACTGATTATGGACAGAAATATGATTTTCTTCATTTTTCATATTTTTTGAAGCAAAACTTGACGTCCAACTGGAATTTGAAGATAAGTCATTAATAAAAGTTTTTCCCATATGATGCCGACTTTATGAATGACACTGTATACTTGGTATATTTTGATTCGATAGTCTGACATTGATGTGACATTTTTATGATATAATTACAGCTCAAAGTCTTATAATTTGTATCAATTGTATCCACAATTTGGTGACCCCGACGTGATATTATAGAGCAGTTGAGCAAAGGCGAGATCATACAAATTTTAAGACAGTTCAACATCCATGTTAGTGATCCGATGGAATTTTCGGATATGAAGGAAATGCTGACAGACATTCTTTCAGAGATTTCATCAAGAATCATACCAAATGATGTTTTCAATACTATTTTTACGAAGAAGATCGATAGACTTGAAGAATTGAAACTAATAAAAAATATGATTCTTTGGAAGCAAGACTCGATATTTTGGAAAAACATCGTGAAAGTTCAACATTTTCAAACAATATCATGCCTCATGACATCATCTCCTGAGAAGACACATCAACTGGACAGAGCAAGAATCAATTAACCTACCAACTTTCTGGAAACATGAGCCTGCATTATGGTTTAATGTTGCTGAATCGATTTTTGAAACTCACGGAATGACTTCACAGAGAAATAAATTTGGGAAAGTGATTTCAATGTTGGACTGCAATATCAATTGCGCTCTTGGTTGGTTTTGTAGGTCTCTCTGTAAATGTTTTTTTCCTAATATCCATTCGTCTCAAACACACTGTGTATTTCTTAAATATTCATCGATAAGATTTTGATCTGCCGCTGGTTTTTCTGCTCACCCTGTGATAAATTATAATATTCCATTTGGTTCAAGACATTTATTCATCTGCCTCTGGTTTTGTAGGTCGCTCTGTATATGTTTATTTTCTGATATTCGTTCGTCTCGAACACACTGATGTACATTTTTTCAATTTCCATCAATAAGATTTTGATCTGGCTCTGATTCTTTAGGTCACCCTGTATATGTTTTTCGATATTTCATTCAGTTCAAGATATTTGATCTCCCTCGATCTGGTTTTGTAGGTCGCTCTGTATATGTTCATTTGTCTCGAACACATACTGTCACACTGATGTATATGTATTCATTTTTCATCCAACTCATACGTCAACTGTCACCGGTGATCAACTGACATCTGTCATTGTTCATCGGTCATGAGTCATTATCGGTCATAGATCATCAAATTGCGGAATTTTCAAAACTGCCTGATGTCATAAATTATACCGGGCATAGTTTCAGAAGAACCTCGGCAAATTTACTTGCAAATTCTGGAGGAGACATTCTTCCTTGGAATCTACGAATATCGCTGAAGGGTATGTGCAGCAATCTCACAAAATAGCAAAATAATTCGAAACAAATTGTGGGTCACTGAATTTTTTTATGAAAATATCACGAAAGCTGCATTGGCTCCAGATATCTCACTTCTAGTGGTATTCAAATAACCAACTGCTCAAAACTGCGCTTTCAACAATAGTTTATATAATTATTACTCTACCACAAATTGAAAATATGTAGGATGCAAGAGTGAAAATAACGTGCCCATGAAGTTATACCGTATACCTACTTCTTTGTTATTTTCATCAAAAAATTATTTGGAAATGACTTTTTATATAAGGGAGGCGTAAAATTATATCTCGTGGATATCCAGTAAAATGATGTTCGAATAAGTCGAGCTCCCCTCTCCGGAAGCATATTTACGTTTCCTATACAGCCAGCGCGATTGGTCGCTCTCACGAGATAGGGAATGGAGTGCATCCTGGAGCACTCCGTTTCCTAGCTGATATCGGCTGAAGATGGGTGTTTTTAAATGGGACACCCTGTATATTATTGCATTTTCAACTTTTTCCTGATTCCATCAATGCATAATACTTGGGGTCAAGCGGATATGATTACAGAAATATAGGGTGTTCACAATCGAACATTCTATATTTTTCAAATTTTGAATTTTTTTGTGCCAGAACTATTCATTATTGGTCGAAACGGCTTACATGTCCCTAGCTCAACGTTTGATTCACTATGTACTGAAATTTAATTGGAATAGATATAGGGTGATCAGAAATATTGAATTTTGAACCACCCTGTATTTGTTCCAATTAAGTGTCAGTTGATGGTGAATCAAAAGTTGAGATAGGGACATGTAGGCCGTTTATCTTGAACACCCTATATCTCTATAAACATTTCAGCTAGTCCCCTAGTGCGATACGATGATGGAATGAGGTCTTAAGGGAGAATAAAAAAATGTAATAATATATAGGGTGTCGCATTTGAAAACACCCATCATAAACCGATATCTTGGAATTCGAACACCCTATAGATATGAAAATAATTTTCGATGATAATTTTCGATTTCGCAAGAAACCCTATACATATACAACTGTTGTATCCGAATTTTTTCTATATATCTGACAGTTTGGCTAATATAGAAGGAGAACATACTATTGACTCACCCTGTAGATATATATATATATATATATATATATATATATATATATATATATATTATTTTCATAATTATATCTGAGAATATTCCTTTTCAATTTTAGATAATTTGATTCCAGCTCAAAACTTGCTGATCAAGTAACAAACAAATAACGTGACCTTCTCTATCGTTCGTGTTCGTTCGCGAAACCTCGGGAGATACTGCAATTAGATTGGTCGTTGTCACGTCCGTTTGTTCAATATAAATCTGATGTAAATAAATTGATGTGAAAGTGACATAATTCCCGAGATATTGTATTGACATAATCATAGTTACGAAGATGTTATATAATTAATACGGAGAATGTTATGTATAAATGAGGTATCACTGGTATATGGAACATTCAAGGGAAATTGGATTATGTAAGTTTTGTTCCTACGATATTCTCTACATTTACGTCAATTTGAAAGAATTGAGTTGTGGAACATTGCGTCCGAGCACCCCTGAGTTTATGACATACCAATAAGTGGTCAAAAATAGTGTTACATAAACAAAAAAGTTTAGGAGCTCCCGCAAATATAGGAAGTTTCAAAGCCAAAGTTGAAACCGGGTCGCTAGACGCCTGTCTCGTTCGGTTATATCCGATTCCTCACATGGTGCTTACCCTAGTGCTAGTGAGCTAGTGTGCTCTAGGCACAATCTTCCCCACTATACAGGGTGAGTCATGAGGAACTGTACATTTTGGTTGAGACTGCACTGTATCTCAGCTATTATTGAAGATAGAGACATGCGGTTTTCGCGACCCTGTATCACTTTTTTGTAAAATTTTCAAAGCCACAAACAGAAATATTCCAACTACTCTTGTTCCTGAAATACAGGGCGAAAACGAAAATGTTCACTTTTGGAGATGTTATAATTTCTCAGGCCCCGTATAAGATGAAAAAAAAAAAAAGGAAACTGCTTATAATAGATATTTCTACATAAAAGTCAGTGGCGGATTCTGATTTTTTTTTCAAAGCACTGTTTTCAACATTGGGCACAAACTTGGTATTTTTTAAATGGAACACCCTGTATATTTTAACGTCAATTTTTTGCAATTTTTTTCCTAAAAACACTGATATATCACAACCTAATCTTTATTACATTTTATCTTTAAAAATCAGAAAATCCATATCTATGTTAGTTTTTTAAATAGTGGGTCATGAATTCTTCCACACATGCATAAACGAATGTTTCGTTTATTAATTGCATCCATGGAAACTGTCACAAACAGAGTCAATACAAATCAATAATTATGGCTGACGGTGAAAACATGAAATTTCAAAATTTGGAAAAGTATGATATTATAAAATGTTTGAACCTTTCTAACGAAAATGTATAAGCAGCGATGCAGATATATTTAAACAGGTAAAGAATCGCCATATTTCATTTTGTTACAAAATTCAAAAAATGAAAGAGATCTTATTAGGTTTCCAGAAAGGCGTCAGTCATCTCGGGCTACGGTATTCCGGTTAAAATCGAATCTTTTGAATTATGGCTGCTCCCAGTTAACACAGGATATCTTATGGATATCCATTTCAAGTCCTATTCAAGGCGGGATATCCGTGGACATAAAATGTAAATCCATAAGATATCCGATAGCGGATGAACTTGAGATATCCGAAACAAACGTCCTGAATACGTCCATAGGATATAAATTAGATACAGAGACAAAAGATCAATACCTAGAAATTTTATAGATTGGTAGAACTGATGATTATTTATAGATCATCGATTCTACCAACCTTGGAATAGTCAAATAATGTCAATCTGTTCTCATATTTAATTAATTTGAAGTGATTCCTACGAGTTCTTCCAAAATTGATGATGCATAAGAACTGACATCTACATTATTCGAACGCAGTGAGACGTGAGAGCTACCCAATTTTCGTGATTTTTTTCTATATATAGGGTATACTATCTCTTATCCATATCCATAGTTGATATCTTATGGATATCCATAATGAATATCTTTAAGACATCCAAAAAGGTCACACTCTCACATCCTATGGACGTCCATAGGATATACCAGAGCCTTTTTTGGATATCTTATGGACATCCACAATATCCATGATGGTTATCCATAGTATATCCATAAGATGTACTTGTGCTATCTGGGCTATTCAAAACCTAGGCAACCTCATGTTGAGAGAAATGAAGCTGGCGAAATTAATGTTTTAGCGTGTGTGGAAGCAGAACCCCAAATTTCCTGTTGAAAAATAGAGGAAGAGGTAGGAATTTCAGAAACAAAAGTGCAAAAAATTTTGAAAATGCATAAATTCAAACCGTATAAGGTAAATATTATTCAAGAATTGCATCCTGACGATCCTTTCAAACGATTAGAATTGTCTAATTGGTTTTTAACAAAATAAACTAATGAAGATCCGGATTTCGCAAAAAAGGTAATATGGTCTGACGAATCCCATACAAGCAGCAGCGGCATATTTAATATATAGGCAGAATACAAGACATTGCGGTATCAAGAAAACCAACATATCACTTTTGAACGACAGCAACAAGGCCGATTTGGTTTTAGTGTTTCGTGTTTTGAATTGGGCACTGAAATTGTATATACAATCTTTGAGGGTAGCTTAACTGCCCAACGATACCTAAATATATTACAGAATAATATGCCAGAGTTGCTCGAGAACATACCTTTGGCACAGCGACATCAGATATATTTCCAGCAAGATGGAGCGCCCTCTCATAATAGCACCCACCACCACCACCACCATTCCATTTCAATTTCTTCTTGATATAAAATCATGTTTGGTTTTTCTATTGTAGATACACTTTGTTGCTAATTTGACTGAAGATGGCCATTTGAATGTCCGAAACATGTATCAAACCTTATTGAAGCAGGATTGACTGCCTCCTTTGACATTAAAATTGTGGAGACGACTTTGAGTTTTATTTTCTTTCTTGATGAACCTTTATGTTCTGTTCGACTATCTTGAATTATTTGAATCGATGACTTAACATCTGAATAGATACCCTATCCACTGATTTGATAAAGATCTGCAGGGTGATTATTACCCTTAACAAAAAATGAAATGACGAAATCCAGGCCTGAAAATTGAAAGAACATGTTGATTTCCATTGGACTGAAGCATTGAGAATGTGAGTCTTACTCTTTTTTGTGAATTATATGCGTCTTGAAGTAATTATTTTCGAATGAATAATATTTGTTGTCAAACTTTCGTTTTTGCTGATAATTTATCGTTTTTTGAAAAATTCTGTGAGAGTTGTGAGGGGAATTTTGAATATTTAATTTTTGATGCTCGTTTGTGTGCCTTGAAAGTTCCCTGTCACAGCAGTTTACAAAAACCATGTACAGGATATGAACGGTCCTGGATTTTTCCCGATTCTGAATAGGTCATTCAATAGGGTTTAGTAGAGGAATATTTCATAAACAAATCAGACGAATCGATGAATAAGCTGTTGAGAAGTTATGACCAAAATATGTTTATGCCAAATCTCATAATTCACCCTATATATTGGTAAAGAAGAGAAGAAGACACTTTCTGATGGTCATGAGGTATTCCCCTCAAGTGCCTCTATTCGTAGTAAGAGTATGCACAGTTCCTCATGACTCACACTGTATAATAGTCGACGGAGTAGGGGAGATCTCATTTCATGATTACACCACTTATCAGCTAACAGCAGAACAGCTTAGCGCTTGTTATCTATCTCATTATTGTCGAGAAACTCGATGAGTCGACAATCAACATCATAGTTAGTACAATCAGTGGAGAAATTATTTATAGTTATATTTATTAGTGAACCGTAGATAATGCTGTGTTTGTTACTACTAATATTGAAAATGCCAATGAGAAGTAGAGTGTAAAATAAGGTTCTGAGTGGAGTATGCAGAGAAATGTGAGCAACATGTGTTAAGATTCATCCAGGGAAGCAACAGCAGAGATGGTATAAGGATTCCTCTCGGGAAAGTAAGAAACAGGTATACCTACCTACCTAATGGTAGAAAAAAGTTAAAATGATAACATAATCATTAATTATCTTCGAAGATTTGAGAACGAGACCCATAGTTGATAATAGCTATTTATTTATCTAGGGAGCAAATGTTTTCATTTCCTCCCGTGTGCTTTGTTTTTCTAGCTATATTTCAGAAATATGGAACTTCAAATATGCTCACTAGATAGCACTTACAATAGGTACCTATTTTCGTATAATCGTTTGAAATAACCCACCCGACCCCGGTATCGATCGTTATTGTATTCGTTATAAATAATCCCTTACCGATTATGGAATGAAACACAGGGTATTCCTATTCCAAACCGGAAGATCAAAAAAATATCCATAAAAGTGAGAAAGTGCATCTCTCTAGTGCGGCATATGCGATGTTCCAAATTCCAGAAATAAAGCTAAAAAAAAAGGAAAGGAGGGTATTGCATGATGAGTCTGTGTCACCCTTATATACTCACGAAATTGGAGTGATCAATGAAATGGATGATAGGAGACGAAAGAACAAAACGAAATGAAAGAATAGATTTTTGTTTTAAAACACATTTTTTGGAAGATATTGAGCTTCCAAGTTTGCCTGTATAAATTATTGATCAGAGGATAATAGCCCAACCCAAGCGTTTCCTTTCGGTCAGATCAGAAGCACCGGAAGTATCAATGACCTTTGCAATGTTGCCGGACGTTCAATAGTTGAGAGATGAGCGCCAAACGAAAAAAAAATCAAAACAATTTTTTTTTGGAATTTATCATGCCTTTATTTCTCATAGAATATCTCATTTTATTCATCGCTCCAATTTCTGAAACACCCTGTATGATTTTATCCACGAACGCATAATATAAGAAAGCGTCAGTTATAAAATTGTACTTTAGGAGTTCGCCATCAGTCAAATATCAGACATAAAAAAATCGCAAAGCACGATGTAGCCCTGATTTTTTATATGTATCTGAATAACACCGAAAAAAATGTAAGGGGTGATTTTTCTGATGAAAATTGAGCTAGGTGTAAAAAAGTTTTTGAAAAACCCTTCCCCGAAAAAGTTACACTCCTTATGAAAATTAAAAAAAACTGTTTTTCCCTTGTTCCTCCTGTATATCAAGCTGAAAACACAAAAACTCAATGAATATTATTTATATTTGTCAATAAAACTACACATTTTGTGATGTTTCCAACCCTGAAGTATGCTCAGAAGGGGTTGACATATTAAACCCCTGAGATATTTTGCTTTAGAACTTTTTATGGTTAAATGTCATTGAGTTTTCGCAAAAACTTTTGGAAATATAAAAGTTAGTGAATAATTTGGGCTTCTCAGCCACACGTTTTGGAGGACAAATTTTCATTAAAGAAAAGTTGTTAAAAATGCCTTAACCCATTAGTGCATGAAGTTACTTTTTTTCAAATCTCTATATTCTGAAGATGTTTACTCATTCAAATATACCCAAAGAATGATAACTCATGACGAATAATTTTTTTTTACAACAGATTTTTTTTATATGACACGTCCATTTTAATGGACTCTATGCAAATTGGTTCATTGATGAAAGTGATCAGTAGGGAATTTCAGTATTCATTTTTATTCAAGTACATATCCAGAACATCACAATATCATCAATAATAATAATAATAATAATAATGATAATGATAATGAAAATTATACATCATGATGACTTGATACATTTTGAAGCATCTCTCAGATGCAGTCCTATTTTACATATAAAATTGCAATTTTGTATACTCTACTGAATGGAATTCAGCTGATGGGTATATGGAAATGCATCATATCAAGAAATTATTTGGGATGATACTTCCAGACCTTTTTTCGGTGCTCCTCACACGATCCAGTGGAAGGAAATGTGAACCCGTTGAAGAAAAAGAGGAGTCGACAAGGGGATGGAGTCGTGTCTATAGTTGACGTGCTGCAGTATAACGTACAATTATTTGATGCTATAATATACCTTTTCATAATGCGAAGATGTATATTATTTTCAATTTCATCAAAATCAGGATCAGAATAACGAAAGTCGCACGGCTGTTTGATAATTCCTTTAGAAATATGGTTTATTATGGATTCGCAGTTTCTAAATTCGAATAACTGCATTTCTGCCAACTTTTCTTCTGTAGGCAATATAATATATGATTATCTGTTGGTTGATCGATATCTGAGCCATTTTCCATATGTCTAAGAGGTGTTGCAAGAATGATCTACAAAAAAATCTTGATGACCGATATGCATAGAGTCCATTATAATGGACACAACACAAAAGCAATATTTTGAGCGTCTTACAAGAAAAATAATCATTCGAATTACCTTATATAGGTTCATAAACACATGCATATAATGAGATCTTGAGGGATAGGGAATTCTGAAATTCATTAGACGTTATAATAAATACTTACCCTCCTTGTCGGGTGCAATACAAATTGTTATCCATTTGATCACGTGCAGAATTTTGTCGGGATACAAATTCATGAAATAAAAGCGATAGCTGTTTGTTGTTGAACTACACTTATAGTTCTGGCGCATGAAACATTCAATTCCTGCATGATTGACGTCACAAAAAATTAGACAAGGAGCGTCCATTATAAGACACATTATGCACTAATGGGTTAAGGGTTGAATATTTCAAGCTCTTCTAAGCTTACTTCAGGGTTGTAAAAATTTCAAAATATGTAGTTTCACTGACAAATAATGATCTCCAAGTTTCGTGTCTTTAGCTTGATATATAGAGGAAACAAAAAAACTTATTTTTTGTTGATCTTCCGAGGGGTGTAACTTTTCCAGAGAGAGGTTTATCAAAAAATTTTATACCAAATACCCACCTTCATTTTCGTCATAGAATCACTCCTTGAAATTTTTTGGTGTTATATAGATACACTCTGTATAAAGCCAGTAAGGACAACGGATGGAATTTTGCGGCATCGAAAAACCTGTGAAAAACCCGTGCTCGCTGCATGATATGTGAAAAACTGGTCTTTTTTCAGATGTTGCCTTGTAACTAATGAACTCTTTCGATATTAGATGTGGTAACTGTTGAAGTAAAATGAATTTGCAACAATTTTTGCTGAATTGCAACTTTGCATGTTCAATAGTTGTCGAAATGTAGTAGTACCTATATCGAAAATTTGCAAATTTATTTTGGACAGAATATCGAAATAACCATGCCACGCATTCACTCATCCTAAGAGAAGAGCCATGGAAATGAAGTAGTTAAAGTAGTATTGCATTTTCATGGTTTTCTTTTGAGCACAAAGCACCAAAAGTCAGTAGATCTTATAGTTTTTTTGAAATCGTAGAAAACAAATCACAATTTGTTGGAATTAGACATGAGAAAAATGGATGAAAGTGGAGAGTGGAGGAGTATAATACATTCGCATGTTCATCTGTTATTAGCAAGGGTATTACGAAAACTCACAAACTGAAGATTATCAAAAAGCTCAATTTTTTAGATATTTTTCTAGGGTCCTGTCTGGTCACGGTCGTATTCCGAGACTGAAGGAAGATGCTGGTGTATTGTGTCCATCTGTAAGACTGATGCTCTTCTGAAAGTGGATGATCGTCAGGGTCTTCTTCATCCTCGTCGATCAAGAATACAGCTTCGTTATGGCAAGTCTTATCAAGAGCACGGAGTACACAAAGCTGAGCACTTAGCACACAAAGCTGAGCATTTAGCGCACCTCTCTCTTGCAATGAAGAATGAGAGCAATTTGAGGAAGATGTTTGGAGCGAGAGGTTTGCCAATGTGGCACGATGAAACAGGTCACGAAATGACATTCCTGAAGTACCATGAAACGCTTGGAAATGCATGGAAATGCATGAAAATGGCTGAAAATACATGAGAGTTTCTCGAAATGTGCAACGAAATGCTTTGAATTGCGCTGAAAATTGAATGCTATATAATGAAATGAAATGTACTGAAATCCTTGAAATACCTTGGAATGAAATGCTTGAAATATCAGAAAATGATTCGAGATTATAAACTGAAATGCCATGAAATAGCCTGAAATGCATTGAATAAATCCTTTAGAAATTGTGAGAAATTATCATGAATATTTCATGAAAAATGGCAAAATTAAAAAAAGACAGGACAAATAAGTCCATCATGACGAGGCAACATCATCGCTGCAGATACAGTGGCGGATCCAGGATTTTTCTTCAAGGAGGAGCACATAAGATTTTTGAAGGATACAGTAGGCGCTTTCTGGAAAATGAAGCTGGTGTTTATGTGAATATATATAGGAACATAATATCCTTTCGTCGTCAACTTTGAAATATGCCGAACAATTCATTAACAAATTCGTTTGTCTATAGAAGGGCAAAGCTTTGAAATGCTTTGCGAAGAACTGCTAATCTTCGCCGGTTAGAAATAAATTTCAACACATACCTCCTTTCCCCATCCCCACTTGGTGAGCATAATGTTCTCCGAACATTACACGGATATCCATTCGTGCACTCTATGAGATAAAAAACAATAATACATATTATGTATGCCAAAGAAAATACAAATATTCTTCTGTCGAATTCAACAAAACGAAATTCAGAATTGGCAACTATACAGTTTTCAAGAATCAAAGATATTCCAAAACAAGTTATATAGGATCAAGTATTTTTGCGTTTAGGAAAATCAATTCATAATATTTTCCAAATTTCAGTCAATTTGTTGAAAGGTATACCAAGTCTTCAAATTTAGACAAGCTATAGTTTCCAGATGTTCCAGGAATTCGAATTTGGTAGAGTTTTAGTATCTGAGAATCCGAACATATTTCCGATATCGCTTCTGATTTTACAAAAACGACCAAGAAATAGTCTTCTATCTAGAATTGGATTTTTGGATTCTTATAGTTATTCTGAGTATATTTATACACAGTTTATAAATGATTGGCCTCACTCGATTTTTCACGATTATCTCAATCTTTATACATCTCTAGGAGGTTTTCTTCACTATTCAAGTCTATTTAGACCAGATGAAATCTAATGGACATTCCCAAGATTCGGCTAAGAATATTTTTTCGAAACAGTGTGACCACACTGAAAATCGTCTCCAAAATTGAAAAATAAAAAAGATACATGGTGTTCCGTGTTCCATTCCAAATTTTGAGGTTGGTGTAATCTTCGATGTAACCGAAATTGATTAGGAAGCATGGAGGAATGAAATATTGGAAGATCCGATAGGTACAGGGTGATTCACCATAAATGTCTCCCCCTCTAGCTTAGTTTTTTTAAACCGATCGCAAAATTCAAGGGATCATTTAATAGTTATTTGTTTAACTAGGCAGCAAAGTAGTAGATTGACTGCCGAGGCTGAATTCATAGCCGAGCGTATAGCGTGGCTAGGAATCCAGCTAAGGCAGTCGTCAATCTACTTTGCTGCCGAGTTGAACATATAATTTTCTTTCCGATTGTTCATAATGATATATATCTCTTTATCTTTCCTGTAGTGTTCAATTGAAATAGAATTTGATAGAAATCGCAGTTGTTGGAATGGTTGGTTGCTATGGAAATGTCCATAATAATTATAGTTTGACAATTCATGAAATTTCTGACAGCTGAGCGAAAAAATATCGTTATATTTAAATTATTATATAATGAACAGTGAAAGCGAGCTGGAAGTACTTACTCCTCCAGAAATGAGGGAGGTGGCAAAAAATATAGAGTTGAATTTGTTGCCGGAGAAGTCTCGGATGAAATATGAAGGACATTATAAACGATTTATGGATTATTAATTTTGCTGATACATATCAATCAGCAAAGTAAACACTTTGCTGCCTAGGCAGGAAAAGTAATACTTTGCTGATTGATATGTGTCAGCAAAATTAATATTTGCTGCCAATCGGAGAAAAAATTATCTTTCAATAAGTTTTTTCTGCTACATCAGGAATTACAGAGTGGTCGGAACAAACGATCTACAAGGTACTAGTTGATTTTATGAAATGATACACTCTGTATTTCATTTCATTTTCATATTCTCCCTGAAGAGATGATTTCATCAATGCATCACACTGGGGGTCTAGCGGGAATAATTACGGAGACAGGTTGTTAAAAATCGAGATTTTTCAACTTTCTATTTACTATCTATTGACATTTAATCGGAACACTACAGGTTGGTTCAATAAATAGCTTCGACAGAAAAAAATCCTTGAGTTGAAAAATCTCGATTTTGAACACCCTATATCTCTGTAATCATTCACGCTAGGCTCCTAGTCTGATACATTGAAGAGATCAGCTCTTCAGGGAGAATCTAGAAATGCAATGAAATTAAGGTTGTTTCATTTGAAAAAAACAACTAGTACCCTGTAGATCGTTTGTTCCGAGCACCCTGTATTTTCTGATGTAGCGGAAAAAGACTTCATCAAAAATTATTTCAAATGATGCCTCAAATTTTGCGATTGATTGAAAAATAACTGAGCAAGATGGGAGGACCTTTATCGTGAATCACCCTGTACATTGGCGCCGCCAGAAAAAAATCCAGTTAAATTGAAATTGGGATCCTTTTCCACTCCGAGTGTGGTTCAAAATTATTAAAAGGTCAAGTCGGTAGTATATGTCAGTTGATAAGTAGTATATTTTATTTTGTTTAAATACCTATAGGTACCGGGTGACCCGGAACCAATTTACCCCCCTGTATCTTCGTTGTTATTTTGTATGGATGTTTCAAATTCGGTACTTCGATTTGATGTTATGCATGTACAATTTAGCAAGTATCAATCCAATTATGACACTTCCGGTTTTTCCGGAAGCGCATCCAGTTTTTGGGAAGTATTTTTTTTTTGAAAATTACAATTCGGTATAAAATTACCTTCACAATGACATATCACAATCATACTTTCAATTCACAATCTGCTGGTATAATTTACATTTTATAAAAAAAAAATACTCTTTGTGTTCCCCTCGTAACGGAATATTTTCATGAAAGTATGCTGTGGAAGATTGAATTATTGTTGCTCACATGATATTGTTCAATCTTCCACAGCATACTTTCATGAAAATGTTCCGTTACGAGGGGAACACAAAGAGTATTTTTTTTTATAAAATGTCAATTATACCAGCAGATTGTAAATTGAAAGTATGATTGTGATATGTCATTGTAAAGGTTATTTTATACTGAATTGTAATTTTCAAAAAAAATAATACTTCCTATTCGAAATATAAAAATTGGATGCGCTTCCGGTCAAACCGGAAGTGACATAATTGGATTGATACTTGCTAAATTGTACATTCATAACATCAAATCGAAGGTCCGGATTTAAAACATCCATACAAAATAACAACGAAGATACAGGGGGGTAAATTGGTTCTGGGTCACCCGGTATATACAGTCAATCGCCCATACATGGGAAAGTTTTCAACTTCAACTGCTCACAAACTTTGTTATCTTATGCATGAAGTTGAATGGTGCCATATAAGTTTTATACAGGGTGAATCTGAAAGTGAGGTTTTTTAACGGGATATACAGGGTGAGTCTGAATGAGACCGTCAAACTTCGTACACGGATTCCTCAGCTCCTTTTGAGGTGAAAAGTTCCTATCAAAGTATGTCCTAAAATGGGCGACTGGACTGATATTAATTTTTGCAACACTTCTCATTCTTTTTTTATGTAAATAATAAGTCTATGCGTTGTTCAAAATCGTTGAATTTCAGAGCTCATTTCAAACGCCATTTGGCGATACATCGAATAAATGGTGATGTCAGTTTTTATGCTGTCATGTCGTTGATTGAAACATAATAGGAGGGACTCATGCCATTATAGTTAATTCTTGACTTTTTTGAGCAACCAGCATGTCCAAATATTTCTCATTCTCCATAACAAAATATCATGTGAATGTTGGAGACTTGGCAACATTGTGCTGAGTGCTGAGAACTGACAAGACCACGCCCACAAGTCGTGCGCGGGGTTGTCACGTTCACCGATTCAAATGTCGTCTAGTGTGAATTAATACAATAAGCCACAAAACATTAAGGAACATTTTGAGACAATTGCATTTTTATTGCTAAATAGGAATATTACCAATACCGTGGCATTATTGATGATTTTAGCACCTAAAAATCGACCGAAAAATTCTTAAGAATATGAAATTGAAAGGTATTTGAGTGATGATTCTATTTAAGAAATAAAAAGAATTAGTCTACTCGCCTATTCATCCTCACAGGGTGTCGAAAGTACGAAAAGAGTTAAGATTTCTTTAAATTTCTCCAGAACCCCTGTAGCAAAAAACTGAAACTCGGTATACCGGGTGATCACATAGAGTTTTCATTTCTCAATTTTGTCAACCAGTGGCGTAGTTAGGATCACATATCACCACATTTTCCTTTATATTTTTCCTCAGACAGATGAATTGTCAAATTGGTGTATGACATCAGTTAGTCTCATCAATACCTAACCTAAAAGTGACCATTCTGCATGCCTAAGTGTAGAGGTTCCCAAGATATTTGCAAAAAACTGGTAAGTTAAGTATAAGTAAGTCATTTATTTCCAATATACACAGAACAGGTGTACATTTAGCCATTGGTACAAGGAAAAATTAATGTCATCCTACAAAATTATTTCATAATGAATAAAAAAGTCTGAGCTCTATACATTTGGAAACTTCAATTGTATTTCACTACTTCTACTGATTTTGATCTTGTTGGACATGATATCGTAATACTTAAAACTACTTGAAACTAAAGGGGGAGCGGTATAGCGGAAAATTCATTTAAATCATAACTTACATGGTGGTGTCCTTCAGTGATTGTTAGAATTTTCTTATTGAAAGTTCCTTCATGTAGGGAGGCAAATGGTTATAAATTTTTCTTCCCATGTATAGGGGTTTATTTCGAGTTTTTTCATACCTGTAGTTGAGCAGATTTATTTTATTGGTTCTTGTCATGTATTTATGACGATGATCTGAATGTTGAAGAACATCACGTTTTTTATGGATCAAGAATATGCATGTGTTTGTCAAGGTGAATATCTTATTTTCAAGAAAATACTCTCTTCAAGATTCTCGATAGTTCAATTTGAACAAAGTACGGATGGCACGTTTCTGAATAATAAAGTGGTTTTGGAACCACCGGAATTTCCCCAGAATTCTATTCCGTATTGCATCGCATCAAGCTGTGAAAATATGCGAAATATACCATTTTCGAGACTTGCAAGTTTGTGTACAGTTCGCAATGCAAAAGTTGCTTTGTTGAGTTTGGTATTCAGCTGCTTTATGTGTTTCATCGAATTTGGTTTCATGTCGATAGTTATTCCTAAGAATTTAGTGGATTCGTTCGACGAGATTGTGTCATATCGTTCAGAATTACATCAACATGTTGGAAATTTCTATGAGGGTTGAACAGTATCTGTTGGGTCTTAGATATATTCAATGATAACTTATTTGCTGAAAACCAGTCTGCTATAGCGTCCATCGCACTTTGTGATTTTGAGGTAAGGTCATCAACTGAATGGCCACGGATGATAATGCTAGTGTCATCAGCAAAGATAGAGAAAGCTATTTCGAGAAATAGAAACTAAAGATATGTCTTGAGGTTGAGACCCAATTCACATGCTGAAATTTTACGAGAAATCATAATATGTTTCAACCTCCTGAACATTTTTGAATGTTGATAAGATTAAAAGCATTGTACAATTTGTACTGGTGTCAGAATTAGTTAGAGAAACTTCTATCACTTCTTATCATACTTCCACACTTTATTTCGAAGTGAACAGTTTATATTGAAGTATGTCTCGAAGTGAAACCTATTTGAGATACTAGTTGTCGAATATGTGAATTTGATCGACACGCAGGTATGGAAAAAAATCGAGAGGACCATACTTTACTCCTTAATCTTCTATGCCTACGGCCACTATATAGAAAGTAGGCAAGAACACACGAGGTAAAGCCTCAGTATGTAGCTCTTTACGCACAGTAAGCACATCGCACAGTTTTCGTTTATTCCGCCAGTATAGGTATGTCATATGATCGCGTAATCGCCGTCAACAGCGGATGACATAACTTTAAAGAATTATAATTCAGACTGTTCGTCCAAATCTTTTCGATGTACTATATGGCAGTAGGTTAAGTATAGTTAAGTATAGTATATATACTCAGGTTCTCCCATTTGAAAACTGTCGTTTCGATAGTTTGATGATTCGGACAATTTTAAGAGACTTACGACTATTAACCTCGAGTTTGTCGATTTACTTCTGACTCACCCACACAATGTTTTTAATTTTTTTTCCACATTCAGAATTATTCCGGAGGTTGAATATTTATATCGATATCTCGTATAATATCAGCATTATGCGATTATGGTACGCAGGAAAAATAAGACCTTTACTCAATATTACCACAAGTCATGTCTTGAGTTTTTTGCAAATATGTCCGGAACCTCTGTATTTAGGCATGCAGAATGTTATTACTTTCAGGTTGAGTATTGATTATCCTAACTGATGTCATTCACTAGTTTGATAATTCATCTGTCTGAGAAAAATTTTGATGGAAAATGTGGCTACAAACGACCCTGTGATTAATCTGATTAATCTGGATTGGTATACCAAGTTTAAATTTTTTTGCTACACGGGTTCTGGAGAAATTTAGAGAAATTTTAACTTTTCTCGCACTTTTGACACCCTGTATCTTAGTGAGGATGCAGTTTAGGACATACGTTGATAGGAACTTCTCACCTCAAAAAGAGGTGCGGGTTCCGCTTGAACGTAGTTCGTCGGTCTTATTCTGACTCACCCGTATATCTCACTCAAATATTGTTTGGCAAAATTTGCTCATATGAATCATTTAAGATAACGGAGGTACAGATATTGGGAACGTCTCGTTTGACCCAATTTTCGATTCGCCCAATTTTCAATTCGCCCAATTTTCGATTCACCCAATTTTCGATTCTCCCACCGTCTCCGAACATACCCGAAAGATGCGTTGTTTGTCAAATAATGCCACATTTCCTCTGATTCAATGAAACGGGAATTATCAACAATCATTTCACATTCAAATATGTCGTTGGGCCATCATTTCGTTTCACCCAATTTTCGATTCGCCCAATTTTCCATTTGTCCAATTTCGATTCGCCCAATTTTCGATTCGCCTAATTTTCGATTCACCCAATTTTTGATTATTAAAAATTGAATATACATGCTAGGATGAGGGTTCATTTGAACGAACCAAGTTAGATTAGGGGTCTCAATTGTTCTTTCAAGTAATTTTTCATAAACTATACTTTTAAGGAAGGTTCAATTAGACAGAGATTTTTCACTTAGGCCGAGTAAGGTTGAATGGGAACCCAGTTCTGAAACAAAATTCCGAAATTGATCACAGATATCTTCCCAATGTACCCAAATGAGTACACCATTGTGTATTGTTTATGTGAGGAATGATGAAAAATTAAGTGTCAGGATAGTATAGGCAAACTCGAATACATACCGCCTGGTCAGCTAATTCACCGAGCCAAATGGAAAATATCAACCGACACAGTGCAAAGACTTACTCTTGAAAACAAGAAATGAGTCAGCACTTGTTTACGTTATCTCTTTACTTGACATGATCGACATTTACGCCATTTGTGAGTACATCTCGAAATTACGAGTTTCTTGTACATTGCAGAATACTACCACGACATTATTTTGTTGAAAAATTTCAATAGATGTATAGATAGACCATAATTTTCAATGTACTCAAATGAGTACAGTGGGAGGTAATGGGTTAAGCGATCCACAACACTCATTTAGTGGAGTAAAATCCACCAAAAAAGTCGTTCCGTTCTCGAAAAAAATTTTTTCAAGGTATAACCAGTTCCGACCTTCAAAATATAATGAAGTACATATTTTTCTATCAGAACATCATTGGACGACATTTTTGAGTGGGGACGAACTATTTTATTTATGCATATTTATTTTGAAATATATCTCCTCGTAACTCTAAAACTACAAAAGGTATGGAGATCATACTTTTTTTAATAGAAAACGAATTCTTTTCTGCTTCTCACGATAGTATGAGTTCAGTAAAAATTATCATCAATTTTTTGTAAATTGATTGAGAACGCTAGAATCACTTTTCATGTTATATTTTTTTCAACAATCGACAAACTTTTTTCTTGTTGATTTTTTTGGTATATATGCAGCGAATGAAATGTTGACAAATAGTCATGAAAGTTTTTGAACTAACAAACAATTGGTATATGTAGTATAGTTTTCAAAATATGATTTTTCAAAGATGTAGGTACGCATGGCATGACTGCCTTTCGCGACAAGAGCGTGTTGGCGCGACTATAGAGCGTAGTTATAGGTTGTAAGGGCAGTATGCAACAATCTGTTGAAGATGCAGTGTGTCATTTGCGAAAAGAGTGTATCATATAATGATAAAAATATTACAAAAAATCCACGGATACAAGGCCTGCTCTCGTTATTATCAGCAGCGGAAAGAAGAAATGATATTTGTGGATCCCGTATTCTTATGCGAAGAGAGCTGATTCTGTCTGGGAAAGAAAAAATTATTTACCATAATGAATGTAGAAAAAGTTACAGCAGCATGCACAATATTCAAATATTGCCGAATTTTACTGGTAGCCAGAAAAATATAGAAGTATTTGTTCAGGTATGTGAAAATATTTTCGAATCATAAAGACATTCGAAAATATTTCATTGAGATTTCAATATCATTGAAGAGTTAAAGAATAAGGATAATAATATATCATTATACAATAAAATAAAATTTTTTGAACAATCTTGAAATAATTTTCATTTGGAATGAACGAACTTTAGAAATCTCATTATTCATTTGCCATCAAAAAAAGCATACTATAAGTAGAATATCAATTATTATGAACCGATCTGAATGTCAATTATGCGGGAAATGAGTAGGTATACACCATGTCGTGACGATTTGACTAAAAATATAGATATTAATAGGGCATTTTTTATTCTTAAATTATAATATGTAGAAATATTCAAACCCAGAATTACGAATTAGGATGAATACAAAATTATGATTTATAGTTGATTTCATCTAACGATAGCATGATTTTATATATGCTCCTATTATATAGAAATTAAAATGATACTATCAAAACATTGAATGATTCACGTTATCACTAAACGATACATACCAATCGGCCTTCAAAAGAGCTACCCCCCATTGATGATGCTTTCCAGCAACACTTACTAAGGTTTGTGATTAGTTTTATTCATTATTATTTCATTTCATTGAATCAATCAATTATTTCTAGATGTATATATATCAATTGAAAATATGGTATTCATCCCTTTTACCATATATCCCTACTGAAAATCCGGAAAATTTTGGTTGGAAACACGAAAACGATTGTTGGAACCCTGTTTTCACTGAGCAGAAACCTATTCCAGATTCTGTAAGAATAATCCTGGCCATTCATTGTGCCGATGAAAACTGCACAAATAATAAGTGTATATGCATGAAAGAAGGGTTGAAATGTTGTAGTGAATGTAAATGTAGAGACTGCCAAAATACATTCAGGGATCCAGTTGGGCTAAAATCAGGAAATGAAGAAAAATACTGAAATGAATATCATTTTCTGTTTGATAGTTTGGTTTAAACTCGAATATATTTTGTAACTCATGAAATCGTTTCCATTTTGAGAAATATGAAATGCAGTATTATTTTTCTCTATACTTGCATCATTGGCCTTGAAACCATCATTAGAACAATTTCTCAACATAACATTGTGCACTGATGGAGCGGGTATTGGGAGTAGGCACTGGTATTATTGCGCTGAGCGCGAACAGTTACCGGAGGCGCGGAATTAGCATGTTTTTAAAAAATCATACCGTCAAAACTATTTCATATGTATCGATTTTTTTTATTCTAAAAACTTTTTCGACTCATTACCTCAATTTCCTTCGCTGATTGTATATGGAGAATTCGAATAATAAAAAAGTTTTTCGATTAGTGAAAATTTCATCTCACGGTTTTCACTATTTCATATTCTCAACTTATTCACACAAAAACCCGATTTCATTACATTATTCTATTGGCATGATGAAAAGCGCTAGATCATCTCCTTTCGATTAAACGGAAAAGCAAATCAATATCTTGAGTAGTTCTCGAAATATTGAATAATATGTTTAGAAAAACACGATTTTCGAATATCCAACTTTTTTCGTATTTTTTCGAATAAAAAAGTTCGTCCCCACAGAAAACTGGCTGGACTATGATAGAAAATCACATAAGGAACATTACCTAATAGGTCCGATTTGGTTATACCTCGAAAAAAAAACGACACATTTTATCCCCGATTTTACTCCTCTAATTACACACATTGGGGCTTGCACAAAGGTCCAATGAGGACTAGATGCTGATGTGCAAACGTCCCCCACTTCTACCTATACCAGAAGGGAGATATCCCAAGTATCGGCAATTGACTGTACCTACATAAAAACGAAAATTACACAAGAATAAAGACAACATGTTCATTATTCCAAATTTTTTGGGATTTTCTCTCCTCGTTTCTATAAAATAAAAATATGAATATTATTTCAATATACGTGTAGTAAGGACAAATCAGATGATTTGCCCCAAAATGTCACTGCGTTTAAAGAATTTTCCTATCAGAGAGCCTAAAAGAAAAATTCACTAGCTTGTCAGTGACAATTTGTATTGAAAAAATTTTTGGAGAAGGGAAATAAAGGTATATAGAAAAAATATCAAATTTTCACTTATCTTTGGACATTTCGGGACCGGTTCTGCTCCCGTTTTCAACATAAGAAGAGATTATTTCAATAGCGAAGTCGTATAATGTCTTGAAGCTTTTCAGTTTTCAATGACAATTGGTGACGTTGGCAATCAAATGAGTTACAGGATGTTTTCATTAATTGATCTTGAATTTACCATTTTCATGTTCAGATTTTAGTAGTGAATACCATGTTCTGTCTATATCAACTGAACAAGAAGCAATGTTATTGTCTCCGTTCAGAAGAATGCAAGCAGATTCCTTGATTTTTCTCTTCTGGTTGTTATCAGAAGAGAAAAATCAAGGAATCTGCTTGCATTCTTCTGAACGGAGACAATAACATTGCTTCTTGTTCAGTTGATATAGACAGAACATGGTATTCACTACTAAAATCTGAACATGAAAATGGTAAATTCAAGATCAATTAATGAAAACATCCTGTAACTCATTTGATTGCCAACGTCACCAATTGTCATTGAAAACTGAAAAGCTTCAAGACATTATACGACTTCGCTATTGAAATAATCTCTTCTTATGTTGAAAACGGGAGCAGAACCGGTCCCGAAACGTCCAAAGATAAGTGAAAATTTGATATTTTTTCTATATACCTTTATTTCCCTTCTCCAAAAATTTTTTCAATACAAATTGTCACTGACAAGCTAGTGAATTTTTCTTTTAGGCTCTCTGATAGGAAAATTCTTTAAACGCAGTGACATTTTGGGGCAAATCATCTGATTTGTCCTTACTACACGTATATTGAAATAATATTCATATTTTTATTTTATAGAAACGAGGAGAGAAAATCCCAAAAAATTTGGAATAATGAATATACCACCTCCTCGATTAACCTACAGACAGTATTTAAAGACAACATGGGTGAAATATTTGGAATACATATTCCATTGAAGTTTAAAATAAACTAACTAAAGAAAACGTATTTCGTAAGAGTAAAGAACCTAATCCGAAAATTGAAATTCTTTCGTTAATTAAATGAACTTCATATTAAGATAGTATATTATGTAACAAGTGTTATAAACGTCATTTCAGAAACGAGTATTCTAAGCACGAGCGCAGCAGAGCGGAGCGAGTGTTTAATGAACGAGTGTCTAGAAGAGTTTATGAACGCGTTACATTCTATACTTTTTCTACAAACTCATGATTCCTCTTTTCGACATGATCCCATAATACCGAAAATTAGATTAATCTACATGCTATCCTACAAAATAATTCGAAGGGAATTGGAATTGAGAACATAATACATAATAAATAATGCTATGCAACTGCATGCAACCACCGACACACGTATAGATACATGAATTTTCACTAACGTGGGTTGTTTACTGACCTTTGTGAATAAGATCTGATCTGACGTATAGTAGATGAAAACTCTTCGATTCGCTGAGGTGTCAAAAGTTTTCGATTTCTCAGGTTTGTATCCATATTCTGATGATGCATGATTTCGCTCACCTAAATATTGTGTTTTTACGTTTAATGTCATGCTTAGCATTGAATGAATTGCCCACAATGATGAGAGCATCATTTTTGCAAAGAGTTCTTGGAAATATGCAAGTACCTAAAACATTCTCTTCGATTTTACTATCGTCTACATTTCGCATACATTTTCAATGAAGAATCCTGATACAAACAGAAATTGTTTGAATAATTCTAATTGCAACAAAATTCAAAAATGACAGTTGACAGTGCCCACAATTGACAGGCCAGACAGGACTCGAACGACTGAAGGTGTGTTTGAAGAACTTTGTTGTCATGGTAATGTGTTTAAGAAATTGTGGTTTCATGGCATAACGTGTTTAATTTTTTGCAGATCATCAATCCGTGATCAATCGCTGAATGCCATCAAATTTCACGTCGATAATTTTCTGATTTTATTGAAAAATATTAGATTTTAGCTCACGGTCGGGAGACTTTTGTATTTTATTTTGATTAGCTTAGAGGAGAATGATTAGGACAAAGCCCTGGCAGCATTTTTGTATCGATCACCCAGTACAAGGTGAGCAAAACTCTATGTTTCAGCTCTATAATAAGAGGAGGAGAGATGATGAGGGAAATCTGAGTTTCTCAATGGGATTAGGTGAAGTCCGTATTGTGCCTAATTCGCATATTTTTCTGAATTCGTAAGCTGAAGTGATGACGTCATCGATCATTTTTCATCAGAAACATACCTATATTTTTGTTTAGAAAAAATGATCATAAAAAAATTGCATTCGTCACGATTCAAACAAGTAGCCTATGAAAACAAATGGCAAAGTAGCAACATGTTGGTCCGTCACAATTATAGGTGAGTATGGGCTGAAAAAGAACCAGACAGGCAAAAATATGCTATTTTTCAAGAGAAAAAATTACACTTGGTTTGATTCAATACCTGTTACCATTCACGAGAAATTAATTCGAAAACTTCCGTGCATACCTACCTGATAACGTGATTTATTTATTCAATCTTTCCGACACCAACATTTTGAAAACTAAAAAGTGTGGACGAAATGGAAAACACATAATATGTTACCAAAGAAAGAAACAAAGTATGCAGTTAATCACTACAACAAATTCTCAATGTGACCATCTCCTACTTCTAAACACTTCTCCAATCTCCGCTTCACTTCTCTTACTGAAGCCTTGCGTAACATTTTTCTAGAGAGTTCATCGCAATCAATCCTGACTTTTTCTCTCAGATGATCCCAGTTAACAGATGATGTTCTGTAAACTTCATTCTCCAAAGTTCCCCACAAGAAAAAATCTAGTGGGGTCAAGTCTGGTAATGTAGGCGCCCACTGTATCGGTCCATTTATACCAATGTTCTCAATAAGTTTCATTCAAATATTGTTGGACATTTCTCGCTTTATGCGGCGGAGCTCCGTCATGCTGAAAACACATGTTCGAAGCTGCAATGGCACATTTTCGAGAATCACAAAAAAATGTTCTTGAAGGACCCTAATAACACACTTATGTCCCATGGATATCCTTAGGACGTCATGTCGGGACATTCAGGACGTCCATAGGACGTTCGAATTTGGTACGGTGGCCGTCCATTGGACGTCTGTGGGACGCAAAATGTCCCACTTGAGGACCAACTAAGGACGTCCTTGAGGGATGTCCCTGGGATAACTATCGAATACCTTAATCCTACAGTATTCCTCATCAAGCACTACAGAGGACATCCTTAAGACATCCATAGGACAACCTATCAGCAACGCTGAGGGATATCAATTGGATGTCCATAAGATGTCCCAGAGACGTTCGAATTATTTTTGAAATTGAATTTTTCTGGGCCCCTCTAGGACCAGATTTTGCATAACTGATTAGGACATCCAGTTGAGTTGATGGTCCGTAGAAGGTCCCCAAAAAGTCTCCCAAGGATGTCAAATGGACTTACGTGAAGGACATCGATCGATTGTTATACGATCCTGGAAATATTAAGGGCGTCTGTGCAGAGATATTTGAAGGAATGTACCATCAGGGACATTTCATGGTTGTCTAGAAGGAACATTATATGAGATCTGAAGTCATGCCAGAATATGTACTACTCGGGACATCCGATGGATGTCCCTGAAGGAACGTTTAAAATCATATTCCATCAGGGACATGCCAAGGACGTCCTTGCATGGACATTTTACAATATGTACCACGTGGAACGTCTAAGGGATGCTATTTCTATAGGACATTTGAAATGATGTACCAGCTGGGACATTCCGTGGACGTCCTTGCTTGGACATTGCATGAGATGTACGGGATGGGACGTCCCAAGGACACTTATTTTTGGTTCGGGACATTCGGACCATTGTACCAAATAGGGACGTCCCTAGGACGTTGTGTGCTATTAGGGAAATTGCATATATTGCTCCCTATTTAAAACTCCTTCGTTAAAATATGGACCAATCAAATGCCCAATAATAATATCCAAAATGTCCTTGGTTTTCAATAGGATTAACAAACTGTGGATTTTCAGAAGCCCAATAATGTTCATTTCTTTTATTGGGCTTACCGTTGCTAACAAAACGGCTTTCGTCCGTCCACAACACACGCTGGAGAAACCGATTGTTATTGAACTCTGAGTATTCCATCACTTGGGCAATATAATTAACTCTCCGTTGTTGATGTTGATTTGACAAGTGTTCTAAGTTATAAAGTTTATAATGTTTCGTACCGAACTATATTTCAAAATCAACTCACGACAGGCTTGACGAATCAAGTTCCTTGGATGGTTTTCAAAATACTCCAAAACAGTGGCAACAGGATTCTCAATCTTGACCCTTTAGGCTATTTTCTTCCCCTTTCAAAATAAAAATCTTGCGAATATTTTTGAGTCTGGAATAACGCGTCTGGGGTATCTCTGGGCGTATAACTGCACTGCATGTCTATAGAGTTCTTTTGACTTTCCCAATAAACAAATGAAATGTCGACTTTTTCATTGTGCGTAAACATTTTTCAGTCAAATGACACCACAATAATATTTGACAACCATTAGTTTAAGTATTGACAATCACGACTTCGCTATTGGTTTCCAAAGACTACTTGTTTGAATCGTGACGAATGCAAATGTTTGATGATACCTTCCCACTAAGCAAAGTAATATCTCAACAATATTGCAGCGATATTTCAATGTTATGTGTAATGTTACATCAGATATTGTCGCTATCTTACTGCAAGGTCGCAGCAACTACTGAAACGGACGTTCAGCAATATTATGAATGTAATGTTCGCAAATGAATCATTCCAGCAGAGTTATTGTAACATTGTGTATGAAGTAAAGTAACATTTCATACTCAATGAACGAATGTAATCTTATTGTTATATTTTGTTAAGGTTACTGGCAACATAAAATAAAAAGTAAAGGAAAATTACATATTTTATATTATAAATTATACATAGTAACAATATTCTAATAATCGAATAATCGTGTCAACTATTTCATAATTTAAAAGTAGATTGAAAAAATTTCTTAATATTTTTGATATAACGGTACTAGGTCTCATAGGCACTGCACTGCATAAGAACCTGGAACAAAGGAAATAATGATAAAATAAAATAGTCAGGAATCTACCTGTTAGTTGAGTTAGTTCATCTACCGGTTAAACTTGAGAGTTGAGGATTGTAAACTTGATTCTGGAAATATTCATTTTCCAAGGTATGCTGAGAGTATCCTTATAATATACACTGAAGATAATATGAATATTTCTCAGCATCTAGAGAATATTCTGAAGAACGATATTTGAGGTTGTTTTAGAATGAATTGTGAGTGCGAGCTCAAAGTTTTTTCTACAACAACTAAGTGCAGTAAAATGAGAGATACGATTTGATGATTCGAGCAATGATTCTACTATCACTATGAGGTTAAACAAAACCTCAATGTCCCTAAGTGTTTCAGTAATGAAAAGGATTGATTACATATAATTTGTAATGTTTTATGGAGTTCCTGATAAAGAGCCAATAAAGACCCGAAAGCTCAAACAGAAACAATAAGAAAGAAGGTACACTTTGATTCACTTTGACTGCATTCACTGACTGAATTCACGAGGTTGTCCTATAACTTTGAGTAGGTATACGAATAATTATAATCATTCTATGTTATTTTTTGTCGATCGAACGATCCGCTCAGATCAATGAACGATGTATGAATTTGTAAAATGTTTACCTAACCATCAACTGCTAACTGCGATTCAAAACCTTCCCAACTGCCTAATATCACATATCGCCAGATCACCACTTATACCGCAATTTATGTTCCAAAGTATATTATTTATTGGTATCATTTGCCATTTGGACGTGTACAACAACAAAATACCTGTTACCGAAGCCAAACACGAACAAATATGGCGACTAAGATAGTGGCGTTTGTCGAATGTAAGTTTGCGACTGCGCGTAGGCATTTCATGAAATGGCGTCTCTCGATCGATACCCAATGTAGCATTTTGTATATTTCAGCTATATTACATTTTTAATTCGAATATGTGTTGCATCCCATAAGTTGTAGCAATATTGTTTGTAGTTACCTCATGTTATTCACAAACTCAATGAAGTATCAATGTTGATGCAACATTACAATTGAAAATTCCATATGTAACGTTGCACTGATATTGTTCGTAGTTGATCCATGTAATGTTGCAATTTCAATGAGAATATATAGTTGATGCAATATTGCTATTGAAACTTAATTGAAAGGGTCATTTTGTAACTTACAAACAATTTGTCAGTAAGTTTTTCTGTTATATCGTCAAAACGAATATAGCAGCAAAATAGATACAATATTGTATTTTCATATTACGGAAGAAAGCTTCACAATATATTGTGGCAATATTTTGTAACATTACATGTTTAGTGGGTTTTTTTTAACGAAAGGAGATTTTTTGTTTCAACAACATTTGTTCAGAACAATTTGCTTTTTTCGAATATGCAAAAATATAGATATGTTTCTGGAAGAACAATGATTGATGACGTCATTACTTCAGCTTGAAAAATTCAAAAAAATATGCGAATTTGGCTCGAAATGGACTCTAGTCATTCGCATTTGGGAACCTATTTTCAGATTTTTCCTATCATCTTTCCTTCTCTTGTAATCGAGCTGAGACATCGATTTTTGCTCACCCTGTACATGCACCGAATTCGGGTAACATCGCGTTATTCGAGCTCTATTTCAAAACGAACATCCGATATCCCGATCAATCGTCATCCTACCAGACACATAGTCTTGAAATTTTGAAAAAGCAAACGTAATGATTTATGCGATTATTATCTTCGTATGATTTTAAATTAATAAGAACGTTCAAATGAGTTAATCTACCTTGTATAATTTCGAATATACGTGGATATTCATAAAGTAGCTCCACCAATCAGAAATTGAGAATTATTTCCATAGTAACTAATTCATATTGTCACATACATACAAAGCTCGTCGTCAAATTTTCACATCACTTCCTATTGAAAGGAGTTTCGAAATCTCCCGATATCGCCTACCTACTTTGTAAAAATAGCAGGGCGTGAAAGAATCTTGCTAAATTTCCGAAGTTTCTAACCAAATTTACAGGCATCATGACACATTCATTTGAGTTCACATATTTATTTTCACAATTTTTTATGTAAATGGAATGAAATGCTTTATATTTTTGACTTTCAATGGTGAATTCATGAACGACACAAAGTCCTAACTCAAGAACATTCTGAGAAATATTCGGATTTTCAAATAATCCTCACACATTGCAGGGGTCAGTCCATAATGAAAGCACAACAATTATCAATATAATATCAGTACCTGCTTAATAAACTACTACCCAGGCAACCAGATGACTATTCATCAGTGACGTCTTTTCACGTCATTTGAATGACCAAGGTGACGTCAGGAGTTGACGTCGTATAACGTGATAAATGACGTGAATAAGTCACAGCCCAATGACGTTCAAATTTGGTGATGACACGTAAAAAATTTCCTCAAACATGGTGTGATAAACACCACTGACATTTGATGACATATAATATTGATTATGCATTGTTAAGTCTGCTTGGTGGTCCCTCCGGTGTCATGTCCATTCAATCGTCTATTCAGCAGCGCTATCCTTCAGTACGGATCTCCATCATAATTATATCAATTACTCGTATTTGTATAAAAAATTATGTAGTTTGTGTAGGCGAGATGTAAGCAAACCAAGAATAGTTTGATCACAATAAAAAGGATGTTGGCGAATTCAGCTTCACTTTAATGAGTAACGTATACGCATTATTTGTCACCCAACAAAAATCTGAACAGCAAATTATTGAGAAATTCTCTGAATGACGAAACTCACCAAATTGGTACGTCACACCGACGTGATTTTTAGACGTCATACATACGTCACTGCAACGTCACTGCAACGTCATAAAAGTGACGGCTCAGTAGGCATATGAATAAAATTACCAATACGTGTGAAATTGATGAAAAAACGATGTTTTCTAAAAAAATTTCGACACTGAAAAAATGCCCATCCTGTATAAATAGGTACGTCACAAACCTAACGGTTTTACGTCAAATTGTAAGTATACAAGGTTTACAGGTGATCTGGGAATAATGGACGTCAACAGGACGTCCCTGCAATGTCATGAATCTGACGTCTCATTTTACCCATCTAGGTGACGTTCACTGGACGTCGAGATGATGACGTGATTATCACGTCATAGAAAGTACGTTGTAGTGACGTCATAAATTGGTATGTGACGTCTATGACGGAAAATCATCAATTATAGGGACGTCAGGCTGACGCGATCCTTCGTCATCTGGTTGCCTGGGTAATGCTTTTATTTTATAATATTTCTATTTGAAATTGAAATTGTTGCACCCTATCTCTTCTGCGTCCTGTATCTAGATGCTTCTTATCAGTTATTATTAAATTCGTGCATCATCAACGGGACTCTTCAGGTCCCGAAAGAAGGAAAACACATCATTGAAAGTCTAGTTCAACTTCATAATAAGATTCGAAACGCATTTTGAAATGTTTCAAGAATTTGCCCATCGTTATCATGCAATATATGTACAGGGTGGGCAAAATTGGGCGTTTTCATAGGCTATCTCTGTAACTGAAGGAGTTATCAAAAAATCGATATACATGTTACGGGTTCGATTTTAGAGAAACCTCGAATGGCACAATTGGAATTTTGATATCTTCATTCGTTTCAGAGATACAGGGGGAAATTGAAAAATTGACGATTTCGTTTTTATTTTCTGAGTACTTTATGGAGACAGATATTGAACAATTTCAAAATTTTATCCATATAGAATGATGCGTAAAATCCATTGGCATCATCAGCAATTTTATACAGGGTGACATCAAGAAGATACGACAGTCAATTATTTTTTTTCTAATGGAACACCCCATTTATTTAAGCACAGTTGGATAGTCCTAGGCATTCCATATTCAAATATATATACTTACCTACCTTTTCCTTCGACAACTTCAGAAATATTCGCAAAAATATACTCAATGTGTCACATTTCTCATGGTTGCACCCTTGTTGCACCTCTGTAACTTCCGTAATAATCATCGTGGTAGGATTACATTCGCAGCTGTGAGAGAGATGCCAATGCTATACTCGAGGATCAAGTGGGATCATCTCCAGTGATAACACTGCTCGCCAGCAACTATGGAATCACCGACATCTCTGGAAAATGCTATAAAGAGGCAGAATATAAGTTGAAAATGATACTCGGTATATATTAACCAAAGTAGAAAAATAAATATCATTGAAAATGTGATTCAAATATTTTATGTCACTAGTGCTGGATTGTTCAATAGGCATAATGAACACCACGGGGCTGATCATAATCCTCGAAGTCATCATGATAGTAGGCAACAGGGAAGGTTTGGCTTCAACATAAGTTGTTTTATCAAAGGATACAGGTTGGCCTACGTTATATTTGAGGAAAATTTGAGAGTGGAAAACTATATTAGGATAGATTACCGCATATTTATTTCAAACAGGATGGATGTCCATCCCTAATGCCCGTAGAGAAACAGATATTCTGAATATAAAATTTTCACAAACATGGATTGGTACATATTATGGACCGATTCAATGCCCCCCTCGTTCACCCGACTTGTCTCCATTGAATTTTCTCTTGTGGGGATTTCAAAAATATCATATATATCGTCGAAATTATCAAAATGCTGAAGACTTGCGTGGAAGACGTCATTTCAGCATTCCAAGAAGTGAGTCCCATTCATCTAACCAACGCAGTGAATTTTGTGAGGAAACGATGTGAAGTTTGCTTATGCCAAAACGGTCAATTTGAACATCTTTCATAAATCTTCATTTTCTCATGTAACCTACTAATTTACCAATTAATAAATTATTTGTCTTATTTCTGTATTTTGAATAGTATGAATTTATAGATAAACAATTTCAAATTTCATTTCATACCAAATATTCATTGTCTAGAAATGAAATATTTCAATCACATTTTCGATATTTATTTTCCTACTTTGGTTAATATATACAGAGTATCATTTTCAACCTATATTTTTCCTCTTTATAGCATTTTCCAGAGATGTCGGTGATTCCATAGCTGCTGGCGAGCAGTGTTATCACTGGAGATGATCCCATTTGATCCTCGAGTGTATCATTGTCATCTCTCTCACAGCTGCGAATGTCGTAATCGTAATCCTACCACAATGATTATTACGGAAGATACAGATGTGCAACCATGAGAAATGTGACACATTGAGTATATTTTTGCGAATATTTCAAAAGTTGTCGAAGAAAAAGGTAGGTTAATATATATATTTGAATATGGAATGCCTAGGTCTGTCCAAAGGTGCTTAAATATACGGGGTGTTCCATTAGAAAAAAAAATAATTGACTGCCGTATCTTCTTGATTTCACCCTGTATACAATTTCTGATGATGCCAATGGATTCTACGCATCATTATATATAGATGGGGATTTGAATTTTTTCAATATCTCTCTTCATCAAGTACTCAAAAAATAAAAACCAAATCGGCCCTTTTTCAATTTCCCCCTGTATCTCTGAAACGAATGAAGATATCAAAATTCCAATTGTTCCATTCGAGGTTTCTCTAAAATCGAACCCGTAACATGTATATCGAATTTTTGATAACTCCTTCAATTACTGAGATAGCCTCTGAAAACGCCCAATTCTGCCCACCCTGTACAGTGTGTCCCTAGACCAGTGGGACAGTTGAATATCTCGTGAACCAATAGGAAGTTTCGAAATATTTCAATTCCACATCATATCGCATCATGAGTGCTAACTTCAGGCATGACTAAATTTTATACGAGGGGCGCAAGAAAGGCTCACAAAATCGAACATCAATTTTTTCAAATGAAACACCCCATATATTTCAACATATCTGAATTCTCATTCCTTCAGGCTAATTATCAGTTTTTTATTTTTGAAAATCCGACAAGGCGTTGCCAAGTTATACCAGTATTTCATGAAATGCAGAATTTTTTTTTATACCTAGACAAACCCATTATTCATACTACTAAGAATTTATGGAATCATTCAAGACTGTTGGTAGTCGGTGGCATATTCTATCATATGAAATACTCATCTTCTTCGAAAGTTATACAGGGTGGTCAGAAATATTATATGATTTTCACGAAATTCAAACTTTCTTCACATCAATTTTTCAAATAGTGCACCCTACAATATGTATGATTTTATATCCCATTGGTGGTTTGATTGCTTATGGTCAATAGATGTGGAAGAGAGATGTAAATTTCATCATCAGCAAATGCAAATAAAAAAAATGCATTCATTATTCCGAATTTTTTGGGATTTTCTCTCCTCGTTTCTATAAAATAAAAATATGAATATTATCTCAATATACGTGTAGTAAGGACAAATCGGATGATTTGCCCCAAAATGTCACTGCGTTTAAAGAATTTTCCTATCAGAGAGCCTAAAAGAAAAATTCACTAGCTTGTCAGTGACAATTTGTATTGAAAAAAATTTTGGAAAAGGGAAATAAAGGTATATAGAAAAATATCAAATTTTCACTTATCTTTGGACGTTTCGGGACCGGTTCTGCTCACCAATTGTCATTGAAAACTGAAAAGCTTCAAGACATTATACGACTTCGCTATAGAAATAATCTCTTTTCATGTTGAAAACGGGAGCAGAACCGGTCCCGAAACGTCCAAAGATAAGTGAAAATTTGATATTTTTCTATATACCTTTATTTCCCTTCTCCAAAATTTTTTTCAATACAAATTGTCACTGACAAGCTAGTGAATTTTTCTTTTAGGCTCTCTGATAGGAAAATTCTTTAAACGCAGTGACATTTTGGGGCAAATCATCTGATTTGTCCTTACTACACGTATATTGAGATAATATTCATATTTTTATTTTATAGAAACGAGGAGAGAAAATCCCAAAAAATTCGGAATAATGAATGTACCACCTCCTCGATTAACCTACAGACAGTATTTAAAAAAAATGCAGTAAACTATTTATTCAACTGTACTTAACTACTAAAACAACAGTCCCAAAAAGAAAAAATTGACTGGACGAATAATTAGGCGCAATAATTTTCATATAAATGTTCGAATTGCCTTCCGTTTGCTGCAAGGCACATTTCAAAATTCTTCATTACATGATATAAAATTATACATATTGTAGGGTGCACTATTTGAAAAATTGATGTGAGGAAAGTTTGAATTTCGTGAAAATCATATAATATTTCTGACCACCCTGTATAATTTTCGAAGGAGATGAGTATTTCATATGATAGAATATGCTACCGACTACCAACAGTCTTGAATGATTCCATAAATAAAGAACTGATAATCAGCCTAGAGGGATGAGAATTCAGATATGTTGAAATATTTAGGGTGTTCCATTTGAAAAAATTGATGTTCGATTTTGTGAGCCTTTCTTGTGCCCCTCGTATAAAATTTAGTCATTCCTGAAGTTAGCACTCATGATGCGGTATGATGTACAATTATAATATTTTGAAATATCCTATTGGTTCAGGAGATATTCAACTGTCCCACTGGTCTAGGGACACACTGTATATCGGATATAATTCGAACTACAAAATCTTCCAAGCTATTCATCCCAAACTTCCTGCACAATAATTACAATTCGTGACAGTCTAACAGAATTTCAACTGTTAAACTGACACTGTTTGTAATAATTATGCAACAAGTTATACAGTGTGGAGACTTTAACTGGAATAAATTCGTTAGCAAGGAGGTGGATATTTTTTATGAAAATTCCCGACATCTTAACAAGATTTTTGTATGTAATGTAACCCTATGGCTTGTGACCCCTCATTTGAAAGCTAGTGGAAAGAGGAATCCAGCGTACTAGTCAAATTTTAGTTTTTCATATGTTTGAAGGTTGCATGAAATTGAAACGTAATTCAATATTCAATTTCTTTTCAACGTATCAATCGCTCAAAATGTGTGTTGAACAATATTTAATGGCAATTTTTTTGCCACAACTGATATCTGTTATTGTATTCCGGAAAAAGAAATTTAGTTTTTTTGCCGTATTCACAGTTCGAAACGAAGTGTTATTGCAAACTGGAGGAAATGCCCTATATCACTGTCACTAAAAGTTGAAATTTTGATGGAAATACTCTGAAAGTATATCAAACTTCGAAATTTTATTTCGATTTCATGACCCCCAAACATACTGCAAACTGAAATACACTATGTCCGTAAAATATGGAACAAATTCGATATTTTCTAAACTAAACACCTTTTCAAAAATATCTGAAACACGTCAACTACATTTTCGAGGGGGACATCGTTATAAAATATTTCCAGCCCTGCGGCGTTGCCGCTTCTAACGGAGAGAAGCAACAACTTTGCTATTTCATATGGAACACCTAATATATATTTTAATGCATTTTTAGATTCTCCCCCAAGAGCTGATTTCATCAATGCATCACACTTGGGGTCTAGCTGTAATGGTTTCAGGGATATAAAGTGTTCAAAATCGAGATTTTTCAACTTTAGCATTTTTTTGTGTCGAAACTATTCATTATTGGTCAAAACGGCTTTCATGTCCCACCCTAGGGTGATTCAAGATTCAGAATTCTGATCACCCTGTATCTGTTACAATTAAATGTCAGTAGATATTAAATCAAAAGTTGAGATAGGGACATGAACACTTTATATCCCTGAAACCATTGCAGCTAGGCCCTAAGTGTGATGCATTGATGAAATCAGCTCTTCGGGGAGAATCTAGAAATTAAATAAAATACAAGGTGTTCCATTTGAAATAACAAAGTTGTTGCTTCTTTTCGTTAGAAGCGACAACGCCGCAGGGCTGAAAATATTTTAGAACGATGTCCCCCTCGAAAATGTAGTTGAAGTGTTTCAGGTATTTTTGAAAAGGCTTTTAGTTTAGGAAATATCGAATTTGTTCCATACTTTACGGACACAGTGTATAATCAGTACGCTAGATTCCTCTCTCAACCAGCTTTCCAATGAGGGGTCGCAAGCCATAGGGTTGCATTTAAGAAAAAACATGTTGGTGTTCCATATTGCTCGCCAAATATAGGTTAATATACGTTGACGTGTCTCGCAAATTTTCAAAAAAATCATTCACTTCCCCAGTAGCGAATTTATTCCAGTTAAAGTCTCCACCCTGTAGATGTATTTCCCGAATATTTTGAAGTACTTACAGTATTACTACTGAATATAAGGAAGAAAAATGTAATTTCTGGACAAAAAACCTAACTCGGTTCCAAACAATTTCACCTGATATATCGAAGACTGCAACATTTGGCACGATGATACACTACAATGTTGTACCAGTAACCAAACCGATTTTTTGTACGCCCCGACACGTGTTTCGTTAACAATGTCTCCAGGAGAAGATTGAAACTTTTAATCTTTTAATCTTTGTTAAAAGTCCATAATTTCTCAAAGTGGAGTGAAGTAGTAACTACTAAAATAACACTCGAAGTCATCTCCACGACATTTGATAAGATCAACAGATAAAATTTCTTGATACATATGTTTCGGACATATAAGTCCATCCTCAGCCTTCTCAAATAATCACATTACGGAATTATTATAAACAATCATGGGTTTCATTGGGTATTTGGGAGAATCCAACAAACCCCAAAATGTTGAAGATATATGGAGGTGGGTAGCCAACTAGAGTCCATCACTGGGCATACATTAGCGAAAGCAAATTATGAGGAAAAACCGTGGAGTCCATCTTACTCAGTCGGAACACGGCGGAAGCAATGAACTCGCTATAGGTTTTATATTGAGTTCATTGGGCGGAAGTCACCTAACTGGGCCGGAAAGAGCACGGATATGTGTCATACGCCACAAGTCAATACAGAAGACAAGTGGCATGACACATCCTGACAGTGACCGATAGTACCCATAGCGAGCACAAAAACATCTCAGAGATGCTAAAAGTATACCAGATTTCGAGACATTGAACCTATAGAGCTATCATAGAACAGCCAATGTTCGCCGCAGGCGGCAATTATCGAGATGTCCTTGATATGTCACAAAACTACCTTCTCCCTATAGTTCTTTTTAAAGCCTTTTCATGGACACGCGTCTTGCGCACATTAAATCGCTTTAAAAAAACCATTTTCGAGGTACTTTTCTGAAGCCTTTTGTCAAAATGAACTTTTGCATTAGGATTCCATTTCCCTTGAATGAAAAAATGCATTAAAAATAGATTGAACATAAAAATATTTTCTTGATATGAAATTACCATCTTAATCGGTTTCTGAGTAGTGCTTACTACACACAGACATATAATTGGAAATAGGTTTCCCAATTTTTGAAATGTTCTCCACAATGCATAATTTTGCAACTGCGGAGAAGCTGTGTATTGATGAATTCGTACTTTTATATATTGATTACACTGAGGCACCGAACAACACATCTTGCATCTGATGGTCATTATTACAAACTAAATAAGTCTTCTAACAGAATAAAGATCACCAAATTCCTTTCTGTTAGTTAGCAGCGTGATGTAAGCGTGACACGCTGCAAACGCGAATGACAATTGTGAACAAGAAGAACAAAATCGAAAACAAATCAGAATTCATCGTATTGTGACGTAAGCATGAGACGTTGTGGTGGGGCAAACAAAGAAAGGGCACAAAAGAACAGAAACAATACTTTCAATATCCTTCTAAGACCTCTTTGGGAAGTGCATATTATACGCCTCAAAAAAACATCCTCATGCCTACATTTCTAAAACATCCCAAAACATCCCAGGGATACCTCTCAGTAGGCAAACAAAGAAATGCCACAGAAGAACAAAAACAATACTTCAATATCCTTCAAAGACCTCTTTGGTCAGTGCATATTACGTCTCAAAATAACATCTTCATGCCAACATTTTCAAAACATCCCAAAACATCCCAGGGATGTTTGTGCTCGCTGGGTAGAGTCACTGGATGGTATTAGTTAGATAATAGTTCGGACACAGCTGAACTTATGTCCTTTTCTATTTTCTATACAACAATTTCCCTAGTAACGCCTGATTGTGAGATACGATTTCAGATGGAACATAAAAATAGGGTATAAACACCCACTTCAATTCATATAGTGATACAGTTTTCGCAGAACCATACTCATAAAAATGAAAAGAATTCAATTAACTACATTTTAAAAACAAGCTTGTTCCTTTTTGTATGTAAAACTGTACCCGAGTGATAAAGTTTAGAACATGAAGATTGTTTTGATCTTCCACCTTTTGCTCCATTCACTTTCAACTGATAATTTTTTGAATTTGGTCGGTATTGAAATCGCCAATCAATAATATTGTATCACGTTGCAATTTACTTCATTTCCTCAGTTTCGTTATCGAATGTTCAATTTCATTATACGTGGTTGTGCAATCAATTCATCTAATATGTTTCGTATTTCGTGTGATGATGATATTTTTCAATAGTCTGTTTTGTAAATCAATGGAACAACGGATCTTATGAATCTTCTGTTTGAAAATGGTCCTAAAATATATGTATATTCCAATCTCCTGTTATAAGAAGTGAATTTGAATGTATGTACTTCACAAATTTTGCTTGTCTTCAAATTAATTTTCCATCCAGGCCGTTTTATACATTTCTTTCATAAGGGAATGGTGATGGTTGATATTTCCTTTAGAAAATTAAAGAAATGAAATCACCATTCCCTTCAGAATTCCCGCAAAAATTTATTGTGAAATTCAAACAATTTTGAATGAAAAACCGCGGAACGACTATGATGCTGTTGTCACAATACAAGTTATGTCACTTGATGAATCTGAACATACAAAAACACTAACAGTAAAGTTGTCATTCCTGTGTCCGAACTCTTACCTATCTAACTAACACCATCCAGTGGACTCTAACGAAACCAATATTGAGTTCATTGAACAAAACTGAGAAGAGCAGATATTTTGAGGTTAAGAAACATGAAAATTATATTGAAAAGAGATTAGGTACTTCAAAAGTTGAAAGTACTTTTTCATAGATCTGTCGGAGACCAAGGAAGGAGATATATGCACGACCGTTTCAGACATTTATTTAGTATATGCAACTAGCGAAAAAAGATCGAATGGTAGTCTCCTAGAAATTACTAGAAAATCTGTGGAATTCATTTACCACCCGAACAACTACTTTACCACCCGCCGGACTAGTTTACCGCCTGCTGTATGAATTCATCATCCTAGTGCGCTAAAACACTACTTTACGCACGCGAATCCGAGTGATAAAGTGACAGGTTACGCCCGGTCGAGCATAAAGTATATTTTTCGGAAAATCACTTTTGAGACAAGAAAATGAAAAAAAAAAGTTAAAAAGGGTGAACTCCCGGAGAACTGAACTCGGGACCTCAGGCATTGCACTTCAAATTAATTTATTTAGTACATTATTTTTCGATAACATTGGACGATTACATAAGATGAGACAACATTGTAAAAGAGTATTCAACGCTATTCAACGTTTCTTCGCTGAAGAATGGTCCAATGATTCTATTGCCGATAATATCATCCCAAATATTCAATTCCTTAGAAAATTGAGTATGGCATCCTTGATCTCAATAAGGATTCTCGAAAGCCCAGTATATCGACAGTTTTCGCTATTGATCGATTCAGATAGACAGAAAGTAGCTTCATTGGAAAACATATAATCCTGATGAATACCCTGTCTGTAGGTTAATCGAGGTGGTGGTATATTCATTTTTCCAGAATTTTTAGGATTTCCTCTCCTCGTTTCTATAAAATAAAAATATGGGTATTATTTCAATATACGTTGTAGTGGGGACGAAGCAGATGATTTGCCCCAAAGTGCCACTGTGATTAAAAAAATTCAGAGGGCCTAAGAGAAAAATTCAGTCGGTCAGTGACACTTTGTTTCCAAATAATACTCATATTTTTATTTCACAGAAACGAGGAGAGACAATCACGAAAACTCTTGGATAATACCGCATCTTCAAAATTTTTATCACTTCGACTCATTCCATGATCTAAGCTTGATTTGATTGTAGAACTACAATAATTATTGCTTTTTCATGCGTAGTTGCTGTTTTTGGAAGTCCTGTTTTTCTAATATTCTTCACATTCCCAGTATGCTCGAATCATTTCAAAGTTTTGGATGCTGTATACTTCGTGATATTGGATCTCGATCTGGATGATTTGTATATTGAAGATATCTGAAACTTGTCAATGGGTTCTTTTTCTACGGTCTCTTTCCGAGAGTAACATTATCATGGTTAGGTTCCATGTGAGTGGGGCGAATACCACCTCTCCACTGCGATCCCAGTTAGGTCTAATGTGGCTCACTCCTAGAGGTTACAGTTCACTGTCCAATACAAATCTTTTTACAATGGTTGAATTAGAAAAGCCAACCATGTCGAACCTCAGCCTCTCTAAGCGAGAGCATGAACATAATATGTGTTCAGCCGTTTCGTCATCCACACTTCCACACAGCAGAATCGACAGTCCGTTTGTTGGTTCAGACTAAGTTCAGACCAAGGATTATTAACTCTCAACAGGATAGTTCATCCGGCGATAACCAATCAGAAGGGTTAACGGCATGACGTCACGCCTGTCAGTGATGATTGCTGTTTTATGAAGAATCTCAAGGAATCCTAACCATACTAATTAACATCAAATTTTGCTTTTACGAATGTTGAATGAAGAGGATTAATTATCGAAGGATTTGTTACTTCTAAATAAAAATAATAGGTAATTGATTGTATTCTACAGTAAGGAGAAAAGTGTTTTGAAAGTCGTTCGGAAATGGCTGGAGACATTTGATTTCGGTGGGTTTGAATTCTTTATTTAGAATCAATCACTGAAAAATACTTCAATAGGATAAAAAAGATTCCACAGAAACGTCATATAATGTGATTGTGGATACATATAAGGTGGTTGTGATTGAATGGTCATTATTTTTAGTTTGACTTGAGGATTCCACAATAATTGTGAACTGTTTGGATTAAGTTCAATCTGGAGGACTATTTAACAAATTATTTGGAGCTAATTTCTGAATGGGTATAGCAGTGCTTTGAAATATTTTCATATCTACCTCTTCAGGAACCTAATGGTCCTGCTAGACATAATATAGATATTCAGTGTCGAATTTTGATTTTGGATATTTGGAATCTAGGACGTATTATTCACGCCGTGAACCGATGAGCGATTGTGTGGTGAACGACATGACGTCATATATTATATGAACCATATATTGACGGATCCATCCTGTTGAGAGTTAATAATCCTTGGGTTCAGACCATGTTCCCAGGTGGTATCTTAGACGACAGCGTCCCGTAAGCAGTCCTGTCAGAATTCGCAGGTTACTACTACTCCATTCTAGGATCTGCTTGGTTAAATTTTTCGATGGTTTAGGCCTTCGAATGGATCAATCCTGGTGATTTAGGAGTCTTTTCTCCTCCGCGCAGTCCGAGATAATTGTTCTGGCCGCACTTGTGGTGGTCCCAAAGTATGGTTCTGGTCCTATGAACACAGATTCGGTTCCCTGTTTGGCGAATTTATCTTGCTAGAGTTCAGTGCTTTGAGAGCAGCCTGACTGTCTGATACAATACTGATGTTCCTGTTTACTAGAGGTCTATTCGTTAACTCTCTAGCACATACAATTCAATTGCGAAGACCTCCGGCTGAAAGATTGTAGCATACTTACCGAGATTGACAGTGATTTTTGTCTTCGGTTTTCTGCTGAACACACCGGATCCAACTCCAAGAGGGGTTTTCGTACCATCTGTTTACCAAAGGAAGGAAGGAATGCTCGAAGTATCTGTGTACATTACGTGTTCGATCCCTGGGAGCTGGACTGATCCACTTACCCACTCGTCTCTCTTCGAGAAGAGGACTTTGGAAGAGTTTTTCACGTGTGTCTGAGTAGCCAACATGTCGGGAACCATTCCTAGAGTTTGGTGATTTTTTATTAGCAGCAGTCGCCTCCCTCTAATTCGATTTTTCAGTAACAGGACTCTGTAGGAAACCATCCCGGCTTCCCTCTTCAAGACAATGTGGAGGGGAGTGAGGTTCAGGAGGTTTTCTATCGCTGCCGTTGAAGTAGAGGACATTGTTTGTTTAGATCCAGTAAACATTATCATCATTGACAAAGATTTGTTGTTTCGCAATATGATATAAATAGAGTGTACCAGGATCATAGTATACTCCCTTTTCTCCTTCAGTTTCAGAGATGAGTGATTAAAATTTTGGATGACCCGTCAACTTGAAAAACTTCATGTTTTGACACGAATAAGTTTCATTTTCCACGTCCAGTTTCACCGGAAATGGTACTAACTCTTGATTTTCAAATGGAACACTCTGTATATCATTGCAATTTCGAATTCTTTGTCATTTTCTGAATCCAATGATACCACATAAGTGATATTTCAAACTTCAATAATGATTTTAATTCCATTTTTCATCTTCCATCTGAGTGTGCCGTGACTATTCTGATGTACTCATATCGAAAGGTGTGATTCTAAAAAAAATTCAGTCAATGAACGCCGAATAAGGGGGTGTAGAGGACATAAAAGAGGATAGAATTTTCGACACTAGGAATGTGTTAGGGATAGATAGGAAGTAAAATTCCAGAACTTACACATTGAGCCAAGTTCAGGGGGTAACGTACAAGTTTCCTTTTTTAGATTTGTTCATATCTCGAAAATTCGAGACGTCACAGCAAGAAAGTAAATACATTCAAGATTATGGCTGACTACTCCGCTCTTGTTCTCTAGAACTAATCAGAATCGACCATTTTCACGAATTCTTCCGTATTCCAGCAATATTTTTACTACTATTTTCACTAAAATTTATCAGATTTGCTCGAATTGACCCACACGTGACCAACCACCCTAGTTTTTCAGCGATAAAATTTTTGACGTTCATATCGTCAATTATGCTGGAAGCCAGAATGATGGATGCAGTGTGTGAAACTTTCGCGAGGCGCTCGTTTATTGTCTCAATCCTGAAATATTCATACGAATACAACTCGAGATGCTATTTTTCCTGGAAATATTCGTCGATTGACATACTCCAATTCACAGCTTTAATTTCGCTCACGACATTGATTCAAAGCTTCTCGCCTACGGCTCTAAAGTTTTGATAAACACTGTCATTCGCGAAATTATTAGGCAACAAGCTGTCGTAACAATCGCCGGCAAAACAGTATTACTTGTGGTATTACATAAGAAAAATAAATTTTTAATAAATAAGATTTTATATGAATAATAATGCTACAAAATGACACATAAGACAGAATATTTTCATCTCGAGATCATCAAGTTAGTCCTGAATATCCTCACTCCAACTATTCCGGCCAGGGTGAGCAGCAGACCTTAGCTATAATTATATGTGATCAAACAGTCGGTGATCGAATTCACCAAAATCTATGATTTTGATTATACGACGTGTATTTGAAATACATACATGCAGTATGTTGTTGCTCAGAAAGTATCTCATATCACCATAGCTCTCGACCAATCTCCTCGAATTCAATAAAAAATATGATTTCCAAACCGTAGGATATATGCCTCAATTCCTTCGGGTATAGGTATAGTAGTAGTATAGTTTAGGTTAGGCCATTCTGGTAGATTCTGCCAGTAGTCTGAAACTTTTCTTGCAGTCCTATAGTGTTTTCATTTCAAATTGTCACTGACATGCTAGTGAATTTTTCTTTCAGACTCTCTGATAGGAAAATTCTTTGAACGCAGTGACATTTTGGGGCAAATCATCTGATTCGTCTTCACTACACGTAATATAATACGAAATAGTATTCATATTTTCATTTCATAGAGACGAGGAGAGAAAATCCCAAAAAATCTGGAATAATGAATTTACCACCTCCTCGATTAACCTACAGACAGTATTTACATGTATTAATTTCTACATAAACGGCTATAGGAACAACCCCATAATGTCACCAAAGACTTCATTGTTAACACACTATCAAGAAATAGGGATTTATGGATTGAAACAGGTAGTCATGCAGATCATGGTATTGGTTCTATTTGAAAATGGATCTTCAAGAAGTAATGAAGATCTGTGTTTTCACCACAATTCATTTCCTCCTTATCTTGCCGATCGAACACAGGAAGTTGTACAAATAAAGGCATATCTTCTGCAGGTCATGTTAGGTCAGAGATACCACAGGGTTCCATTTTGGGGCCACTACTCTTAGTTGTATACACTGCTGATATATATAGAAATGTTGAGTTTTCAGAAATGCAATCATGTGCTGATGATATTCCTGTTGCAGTTCAAAGGTTGAACAGTGAGTTGGAACTCCTGAACTATTATTGTAAAAGACGTGTTCTGAAGCTGAAACCTAAGAAATCTTTAGCTATGCTGTTTTGCGCGAAGCATATTTACGAAATTGTTAGTCATGAAATTATCCTCCATATAGAGATATATAGAGATGTTCTCATACCTCTGGTTACCGAGACTATAAGAATCTCGGCCCAATAATGGATACTGAAGTATTTTGAATTTTCCCTAAGAAAGAAATTTTATGAAAGTATCGTCTTGTCAATACTTCAGTATTGTCCTATAATTTTTTATCCTTATCTAAACATGGTTATAAAGGCAAGATCGCAAGAATACAAAATACCTGTTGTCACTTCATCTATGGTCTCATATCAGTCACTGTTTTCACTCAGATGGCTGAATATTGTTGTCCTATTGTCCTATTCTTGTTCATCGTTTATTGATTACTTCAATTCCAATCTATTTGAGAAACAAATCAATATTCCGTAACCTACAACATAATGTGAATGTAAGAGTGAACAACTCATTGCATGTACCGCTCGATTCGGCAGAAATATACCAGAAATCTTTTTCCTATAATGCTGAGCGATTGTACTTCACTTGATATTCCTCTATCAAAATTGAGACTTTATTTATTCTTTCCTAAAACGTCTGAAATTACATTTATTGTTGGAACAAAATGCTATTTGAGATTATATTCAATTACAATGTATCATAGATTTAATTGCAAGTTATCTTCATCTAGTGATTAAAGTATGTTAAGTTTGTGAATTATGTATATCAATGTGTAGGGTTAGGTGTAAGAGTAGCCATGATGGCTAAACTTCGCTCTGTCATATGTTTGTATAAACATTAAAACAAATAAAGACGTTTATTATTGTTATTATTATTATTATTTCAAATCGACAGAAGAAGAGCAAACAGAATTTCCAGATCCAACTAATTATCAAGTTTGATTAAGGTGGTTCTATATCTTGCAGTCAATACCAGGCTAGACATTCCAGTGAGTAGGTACCTCAATTTTGCTAAAAAGTATAAGCAACCTCAATAAGACTGATTGGAATGAAAAAAGAAAGGTTGTTCAAATTGTACCTAGGACAGACTAATAGTGTTTTTTTATTCAAATTGTTTGGTAGCTGCATTTCTTGAATGAGTAGAAAACAACAATGCGTTGGCATATCGACACAAAATTTCATGTTCTTTGAGCTATTCTCATTCCATAATATGGTCACTCGACTATTTTATTGAAATCCACTTCTGCTAACAATACCATACGGTTTTCTCTAATATACAGGGTGTCTGTGGCTGTGGACTTCTGGGATAAAAACAAGTTGATTTAGGCCGACTTACCTATATCCAAAATCGTCTCGTTGAGTTGGTACAAGGCGTTGAAGTTTTTTTGGAAAAAATGATTTTGCTCATAAAAAGGTTAGGCCGAGATCGATTTTCATAATTTTTGGCATGGCGTGTACTGTGAATGTGAGTCACGTTTTGAGATGTTTTTGATCATCATCAGTGACCTGCAAGTGTTGCCGTACAAATTTGGTTATAACTTTTTAGAGGTCAGACTGGAAACTTCCAGTTTTTTTTTCAGAAAGATATTCCCTTCAGAAATATTTTTTGTATCGTGTTAAATTTTGATAAGTCTCGAGATTCATTAACAAATAAATAATTTCTGATCTGATGCATCCTGCGCATTTTCGAAAATTAATCTAATTAGTCTGACTGTTTATTGATCATGGCTACAATGTATTCTGATTGTGAACAAACTGATATGTTGCTGATCCTCGCGGGCTTTACAAGAACTCTCGCCTTACAAATTCAGTGATAATTATTCAGGACCTAAGGTGAGAACTTTAACGCCTTGTACCAGCTCAACGAAACGATTCTGGATATTGGAAAGTTGGCTAAAATCAACTTATTTTTATCCCAAGAGTCTACAGTCAAGCCATGTCCCAACCAGATTATTTTTTTAAAAAATGCATAAGATGCCTCAGATCAGAAATCATTTATTTACAAATGACCTCGAGACTTATCAAAAATTAACACGATATAAAAAATATTTCTGATGGGAATATCTTTCTGGAAAAAAACTGGAAGTTTTCAGTCTGATCCCTGAAAAGTTATCACCAAGTTTGTACGGCAACATGTTTGTTTGAAACACTTGCAGGTTACTGATGATGATCAAAAACATCTCAAAACGTGACTTACAGTCACAGAACATGCCATGCCAACAATTATGAAAATCGATCTCAGCCTACTCTTTTTATGAGCAAAATCATTGTTTTCCAAAAAAACTTCAACGCCTTGTACCAACTCAACGAGACGATTTTGGACATATAGGTAAAGTTGGCTTAAGCCCTAAATCAACTTAATTTTATCCTAGGAGTCCACAGCCGAGCCATGTCCCCACCTTTTTTAGACACCCTGTATATTATAGAATCATACTGTATATTATATCAATAATATTGCAAGTTGGTTCATGATGATATGCTATTTCACTTCATATCTCATTATATCATTACAACGTCGATATCTTTAAATATTTACATCCATGATACTCATGCTAGGTACTTAAGATAATTTCGAATAATAATTGCTGAATCATCGTTTATTTTGATTATCATGTACCTACTCGATTATATTTTCGAATGATAATTTTGTTTCGATTGGATCATAGTTTTTGCACATCATCATATTTAATGGCTGGCTGAGAACGTGTACCCACTTATTACTTCGTACTTTGAGTATGACTTGGCAGATATGCATACTAGATAAGAGATAGCAGTCAAATTCACCAACGTCTTAATCTCAAATCGAACAAAATGACGATTCATGATGAGGACTATATTCTTTTTTCTGTTTGAGAGCCAAAATGACGATTCATGATGAGGACGATATTCATTATTCATTTTTTGAGATTTTCTTTCCTCGTTTCCATAAAATAAAAATATTAATTCCATTTCATTATACGTGTAGTAAGGACAAATCAGATGATTTGCCCCAAAATGTCACTGCGTTTGAAGAATTTTTCTATCAGAGAGCCTAAAAGAAAAATGCACTAGCTTATTGTCAGTGACAATTCGTATTGAAAAAGGTTTGGAGAAGAGAAATGGAGGTATATAGAAACAATATCGAATTTTCACTTATCTTTGGACGTTTTGGGACCTAATCTGCTTCCATTTTCAACCTAAAAAATGGTTATTTGAATAGCAAATTCGTATCTGTCTTGAAACTATGCAGTTCTCAGTGCCATTTGGTGACGTTGGCAGATACGAATTTGCTATTCAAATAACCATTTTTTATGTTGAAAACAGGAGCAGATTCGGTCCCGAAACGTCCAAAGATAAGTGAAAATTTGATATTTTTTCTATATACCTTTATTTCTCTTCTCCAAACCTTTTTCAATACAAATTATCACTGACAAGCTAGTGAAGAAAAATTCTTTAAACGCAGTGACATTTTGGGGCGAGTCATCTGATTTGTCCTTACTACACGTATATTGAAATAATATTCATATTTTTATTTTATAGAAACGAAGAGAGAAAATCCCAAAAAATTTTGAATATTGAATGTACCACCTCCTCGATGGACCTACAGACAGTAATTAAGGACGATATTCTTTTTTCTGTTTGAGAGCCTATAAAAAAACAAACTGCCGATATAATGAAAACTAAGTAACTTGTTAATTGTATCGTCGAGCTATTAGATGATTATTTTTGAATTGGTTCTGGTTTGTGAAGAATTATTGAAAATAAATATTCCCAGATAATTGTTTTAGATGTATGACAAACTGACATTTATCATACAGGGCGTGGAAAGAAATTCTGAATTGAGAAAAAAAAAAAAACCCAATCACGAATCTGCGATTGAAGGTCTATAAAAATAACAAGTTTCCATCGTTCAAGTTTGAACCCCTTGATTGGGTATGAAAGTATTGAAAAGGAATATTCTCAGATATATTATAAACATGAAAAAATGGATACATTTGAATAAATACATTGAGAATTCGCATTCTCTATGTGATGAAATTATTAATTCTTTCTCGGCATATTCAACAGAAAACAACTACTTTCCTGGCTATATGCCACGACGAACATTGAATTATATCAATTGAACATACACGATAGGAATTTGAGCATAAAATGAATATCGTCTGAAATTGAGAATTGACATTCTCTTCCAGATATGATGAATATAACGATATAAAAAATATATTACTTACCAAATTGGTATGAAAATTGGAATGTATGGGAGAAATAGTATACATACTCTGTTCTTGTTGAGTCGTGAATTTATCAAAAATCATCCGTATCCATGATGTTTGGGATATATGCACATCTCTTTCACATAGGTTAGATGATTTTGATTCGAATAAAATTCATTTCGAGTTTCAAACTCTCCTCAGTAACCTGAAGTCCAGTCATTCCTTCAGCCATTCTTCATTTAATACACAATTTTCACATTTCTATAATAATATAACTAAAACTATAGTGGAACTGACATCTATCTAAGAATGAAAATTTGTTGACTTATCTCCAGTCATGTGGGTGGCAATTGTTTTAGATGTATGACAAACTGACATTTATCATACAGGGCGTGGAAAGAAATTCTGAATTGAGAAAAAAAACCCAATCACGAATCTGCGATTGAAGGTCTATAAAAATAACAAGTTTCCATCGTTCAAGTTTGAACCCCTTGATTGGGTATGAAAGTATTGAAAAGGAATATTCTCAGATATATTATAAACATGAAAAAATGGATACATTTGAATAAATACATTGAGAATTCGCATTCTCTATGTGATGAAATTATTAATTCTTTCTCGGCATATTCAACAGAAAACAACTACTTTCCTGGCTATATGCCACGACGAACATTGAATTATATCAATTGAACATACACGATAGGAATTTGAGCATAAAATGAATATCGTCTGAAATTGAGAATTGACATTCTCTTCCAGATATGATGAATATAACGATATAAAAAATATATTACTTACCAAATTGGTATGAAAATTGGAATGTATGGGAGAAATAGTATACATACTCTGTTCTTGTTGAGTCGTGAATTTATCAAAAATCATCCGTATCCATGATGTTTGGGATATATGCACATCTCTTTCACATAGGTTAGATGATTTTGATTCGAATAAAATTCATTTCGAGTTTCAAACTCTCCTCAGTAACCTGAAGTCCAGTCATTCCTTCAGCCATTCTTCATTTAATACAGAATTTCTTTCCACGCCCTGTATGATAAATGTCAGTTTGTCATACATCTAAAACAATTGCCACCCACATGACTGGAGATAAGTCAACAAATTTTCATTCTCAGATAGATGTCAGTTCCACTATAGTTTTAGTTATATTATTATAGAAATGTGAAAATTGTGTATTAAATGAAGAATGGCTGAAGGAATGACTGGACTTCAGGTTACTGAGGAGAGTTTGAAACTCGAAATGAATTTTATTCGAATCAAAATCATCTAACCTATGTGAAAGAGATGTGCATATATCCCAAACATCATGGATACGGATGATTTTTGATAAATTCACGACTCAACAAGAACAGAGTATGTATACTAGTATATTTCTCCCATACATTCCAATTTTCATACCAATTTGGTAAGTAATATATTTTTTATATCGTTATATTCATCATATCTGGAAGAGAATGTCAATTCTCAATTTCAGACGATATTCATTTTATGCTCAAATTCCTATCGTGTATGTTCAATTGATATAATTCAATGTTCGTCGTGGCATATAGCCAGGAAAGTAGTTGTTTTCTGTTGAATATGCCGAGAAAGAATTAATAATTTCATCACATAGAGAATGCGAATTCTCAATGTATTTATTCAAATGTATCCATTTTTTCATGTTTATAATATATCTGAGAATATTCCTTTTCAATACTTTCATACCCAATCAAGGGGTTCAAACTTGAACGATGGAAACTTGTTATTTTTATAGACCTTCAATCGCAGATTCGTGATTGGGTTTTTTTTCTCAATTCAGAATTTCTTTCCACGCCCTGTATGATAAATGTCAGTTTGTCATACATCTAAAACAATTGCCACCCACATGACTGGAGATAAGTCAACAAATTTTCATTCTCAGATAGATGTCAGTTCCACTATAGTTTTAGTTATATTATTATAGAAATGTGAAAATTGTGTATTAAATGAAGAATGGCTGAAGGAATGACTGGACTTCAGGTTACTGAGGAGAGTTTGAAACTCGAAATGAATTTTATTCGAATCAAAATCATCTAACCTATGTGAAAGAGATGTGCATATATCCCAAACATCATGGATACGGATGATTTTTGATAAATTCACGACTCAACAAGAACAGAGTATGTATACTAGTATATTTCTCCCATACATTCCAATTTTCATACCAATTTGGTAAGTAATATATTTTTTATATCGTTATATTCATCATATCTGGAAGAGAATGTCAATTCTCAATTTCAGACGATATTCATTTTATGCTCAAATTCCTATCGTGTATGTTCAATTGATATAATTCAATGTTCGTCGTGGCATATAGCCAGGAAAGTAGTTGTTTTCTGTTGAATATGCCGAGAAAGAATTAATAATTTCATCACATAGAGAATGCGAATTCTCAATGTATTTATTCAAATGTATCCATTTTTTCATGTTTATAATATATCTGAGAATATTCCTTTTCAATACTTTCATACCCAATCAAGGGGTTCAAACTTGAACGATGGAAACTTGTTATTTTTATAGACCTTCAATCGCAGATTCGTGATTGGGTTTTTTTTTTTTTTTTTCTCAATTCAGAATTTCTTTCCACGCCCTGTATGATAAATGTCAGTTTGTCATACATCTAAAACAATTGCCACCCACATGACTGGAGATAAGTCAACAAATTTTCATTCTCAGATAGATGTCAGTTCCACTATAGTTTTAGTTATATTATTATAGAAATGTGAAAATTGTGTATTAAATGAAGAATGGCTGAAGGAATGACTGGACTTCAGGTTACTGAGGAGAGTTTGAAACTCGAAATGAATTTTATTCGAATCAAAATCATCTAACCTATGTGAAAGAGATGTGCATATATCCCAAACATCATGGATACGGATGATTTTTGATAAATTCACGACTCAACAAGAACAGAGTATGTATACTAGTATATTTCTCCCATACATTCCAATTTTCATACCAATTTGGTAAGTAATATATTTTTTATATCGTTATATTCATCATATCTGGAAGAGAATGTCAATTCTCAATTTCAGACGATATTCATTTTATGCTCAAATTCCTATCGTGTATGTTCAATTGATATAATTCAATGTTCGTCGTGGCATATAGCCAGGAAAGTAGTTGTTTTCTGTTGAATATGCCGAGAAAGAATTAATAATTTCATCACATAGAGAATGCGAATTCTCAATGTATTTATTCAAATGTATCCATTTTTTCATGTTTATAATATATCTGAGAATATTCCTTTTCAATACTTTCATACCCAATCAAGGGGTTCAAACTTGAACGATGGAAACTTGTTATTTTTATAGACCTTCAATCGCAGATTCGTGATTGGGTTTTTTTTTTTTTTTTCTCAATTCAGAATTTCTTTCCACGCCCTGTATGATAAATGTCAGTTTGTCATACATCTAAAACAATTGCCACCCACATGACTGGAGATAAGTCAACAAATTTTCATTCTCAGATAGATGTCAGTTCCACTATAGTTTTAGTTATATTATTATAGAAATGTGAAAATTGTGTATTAAATGAAGAATGGCTGAAGGAATGACTGGACTTCAGGTTACTGAGGAGAGTTTGAAACTCGAAATGAATTTTATTCGAATCAAAATCATCTAACCTATGTGAAAGAGATGTGCATATATCCCAAACATCATGGATACGGATGATTTTTGATAAATTCACGACTCAACAAGAACAGAGTATGTATACTATTTCTCCCATACATTCCAATTTTCATACCAATTTGGTAAGTAATATATTTTTTATATCGTTATATTCATCATATCTGGAAGAGAATGTCAATTCTCAATTTCAGACGATATTCATTTTATGCTCAAATTCCTATCGTGTATGTTCAATTGATATAATTCAATGTTCGTCGTGGCATATAGCCAGGAAAGTAGTTGTTTTCTGTTGAATATGCCGAGAAAGAATTAATAATTTCATCACATAGAGAATGCGAATTCTCAATGTATTTATTCAAATGTATCCATTTTTTCATGTTTATAATATATCTGAGAATATTCCTTTTCAATACTTTCATACCCAATCAAGGGGTTCAAACTTGAACGATGGAAACTTGTTATTTTTATAGACCTTCAATCGCAGATTCGTGATTGGGTTTTTTTTTTTTCTCAATTCAGAATTTCTTTCCACGCCCTGTATGATAAATGTCAGTTTGTCATACATCTAAAACAATTGCCACCCACATGACTGGAGATAAGTCAACAAATTTTCATTCTCAGATAGATGTCAGTTCCACTATAGTTTTAGTTATATTATTATAGAAATGTGAAAATTGTGTATTAAATGAAGAATGGCTGAAGGAATGACTGGACTTCAGGTTACTGAGGAGAGTTTGAAACTCGAAATGAATTTTATTCGAATCAAAATCATCTAACCTATGTGAAAGAGATGTGCATATATCCCAAACATCATGGATACGGATGATTTTTGATAAATTCACGACTCAACAAGAACAGAGTATGTATACTAGTATATTTCTCCCATACATTCCAATTTTCATACCAATTTGGTAAGTAATATATTTTTTATATCGTTATATCCCAATAAACACACACACGTGTAATATACGTTTATGTATAGTAGTGGATGTTGATTAAACGTTACTCGTTGAATTTCGCAACGTTACTTTCGTAACGTATATTCAACCAAACGTTGATTCAACTTATAATAAACGATAATGATTCAACTCGTCTATATAGCCACCAGTATGCAACGTGTCATTATCGTGATTCCTCATCGTATATTCAATGAGGTTCATAGAACATCGAAATAACGTCGAGTATGATATTGTTCAGCAACCTGAATCTTTGAGCAACCTCTTTATCACGTTTCAATTACGTACTTTTTTTTCACGTTCATTCAACGTTCCAAAATCACGTATAAAGTCTGTTGAATCAATTATTCGATAACAACTATATTTTGAAGCAACCTATATTTCACGTTTCAATTACTACTCTGTTTCACGTTCATTAAACGTTTTGAGATCACGTGTATGACCCGTTGAATAATTTTTCAATAGCAACTATATCTTTGAGCAACCTTTATTCCCCGTTTCAATCACTACTTTCTTCGCGTTTATTAAACGTTATGAAATTACGTGAATGATCCGTTTAATGAATTATTCAATGATAACTTCATCTTCGGGCAATCTATAATGTTCCAGTTTTGAATTGATAGATACTTTTTTACGTTCATTAAACATTTTGAAATTACGTGTATGATACGGTGAATGAATTATTCCATAGCAACTATATCTTCAAGAAACCGTTATTCCACGTTTCATGCACTTTTTTCTTCACGTTCATTAAACGTTATGAAATTACGTGTACGATCCGTTGAATGAATTATTGAATAACAACTATATCTTCGAGCGACCTTAATACCACGTTCTATAATTACAACTTTTTTAACGTTTATTAAACGTTCTGAAAATACGTGTTCGATCCGTTGGATGAACTATTCAAAAGTATTCGTATTGAACGAACCTGACCTATCGGCAGTCCGCCACCGCCACTCGCCAGTATGCTCTCAGTTCGTCTGACGCCATTGAGGTTAACAGTTTATTGTGATTGTTCAGAGGTTATGCGTGGATGTGAGAAGATATGAGATTGGTAAGTACCCACTTTATTATTGAATTCTACCTATGTATTGTGCAAATTCCGAATATTTCCAATGGTCATCTCTTGAAGACGATTGCATCAAGGATGATCAATTTGAAGAAAAATGAGTACATACACCTATCAAAAGTTATACCTACTTATTCGATTATGTCATGTCGGAAGGTTCACAAACTCCCATGCAGTAGATACTTAGTCCAACTTGCACAAATTTATATCATGGAGTTTTAATTATATTTCATAGTTATAAATTCTCGGTCGAGAAAAATCACATCTCATTATTGGAGTCGTTTTGTCTAACCACCTCTTATAACGGTGATGAAACGTGTATAGAAGGTAGATGAAACACTTCTTGAATGCGTTGATGAAATAAAGGTTGGAAAATGGTTGAAAACCGGTACTCAATATTCAGGAACATTGATAGGAATGATGAGACAGACATTTCCTAAATAATTATCATTGATTCTCCAGAATTTGTTTCGATCACAAATGAGCCGAAATTTCAGATAACAAAATTGAAGTCAATTGCTGGCAATTCTCCAGAGGAACATACCTGGAGGATTTTGAGAACCAATGAGCTAGTTCGTCTTTACAAATAAAAAGGCAAAGGAAAAATGGCTGCACTCAAGGACACAAAGGTGATCCAACTAATTTATGGTATGTAAATTTCTTTTTTCGTTTTTCATAATATTTATTTTGAATAATTTATGCAGTTGCTGTCGAAAGAAAGTTTGGAGCAGCAACTGATGTCCATATTGCAGATGCAACCAAGGACTAGTTGAAGCTTGCGAAGAAATGGATGAATGACGCCATCAAGTCTCGAGTCGAAAACAAAATAGTAATACCTATCTGATTGAGATTCCATTGATATCTAGGATCTAGGACTATACACATTATGAATCTTGTATTTGTATTTTGGTTATTTTTATTATTTTTAATCAATTTGCGATGATAATAGAGATTGATCCGTAGTGAAAATGGAAACGTTACTTCACCTAATGTCTCAGAAACGTTTTAGTTACGTTTAAAATTGGTAGTAATATCGATTCGACGATAAGATAAATCATCGTTGATTCAATCTAGAAGATCAACGTTACTTGAATTCTGCAATTTCACGTTTAATTCTAGAGTTAACATCAACGTTCAGAATTCGTATCTCAGCAACGTTACTTTGAAACCAAGTTTGAAACCAAAATACATCGTTATATTTAAATCGGTTGGAAACGTATAGAAAACGTTAAGAAACTGTTGATTTGAATGGTTACGTCGGAACTGAAATAAAACGGTATATATCAGTAGAATTCACATTACGTGTGCTACGTGTGCAACGTCTTAGTTACGATGAATCAACGTGAAGAGGTAACGTTACTGTAGAACCAGAATAAAACGTATTGCCTAACGACATTTTGCCGTTTTTTCAACGATGAATAATAGAGGCGTTACTTGAACAATTCAACGTTTTTTCCACGTAGCTGTGTTTATTGGGATTCATCATATCTGGAAGAGAATGTCAATTCTCAATTTCAGACGATATTCATTTTATGCTCAAATTCCTATCGTGTATGTTCAATTGATATAATTCAATGTTCGTCGTGGCATATAGCCAGGAAAGTAGTTGTTTTCTGTTGAATATGCCGAGAAAGAATTAATAATTTCATCACATAGAGAATGCGAATTCTCAATGTATTTATTCAAATGTATCCATTTTTTCATGTTTATAATATATCTGAGAATATTCCTTTTCAATATTCCCAGATAAATTATGAACATGAAAAAATGGATATGTATACAGGGTGTACCTACGAAAGCGCTGAACGGACATGATACTTTTTTTTATAATTGCCAGTTTGAACTGGCATTTAGCCATAATTGCCAGTTTGAACTGGCATTTAGTGCTTTCGTACGAAAGAATCCCGCAAATGTAATGTCACAGTTGAAGCAATGATAGCTCTGTCTAATAGATGCGCATTACTTGAGAGGAAATCAGATGGCTACAAGACGAAGAAATCAAAAATTTCGCTGTTATCTGTCACAGCCGTAGAAAAATTATGGTGTATTACTCGCAGGGAATGCTAATTTCCCACTCGAATGATTGCAGCATTATTCGCCTACGGCTCAGGCTGTAAATTTCATTCTCGGGGAAAATCACTATCATTCCTTCCTTGTTGAACAATATACTATAGGGCTCTAACGACACAGTGGAGTAATTGAATGGCAATAAGTCATTATCAGTCCACTCGCCCTTTGCATTGGTCGAAATAATCGTTCGCGTTTTTTGGCGTCACTAGATGGATAATTGCCAGATCAAACTGGCAATTATAGCTAAATGCCAGTTCAAACTGGCAATTATGGCTAATTGCTAGATCAAACTGGCAATTATGGCTAATTGCCAGTTCAAACTGGCATTCATGGCTAATTACCAGATCAAACTGGCAATTATAGCTAAATGCCAGTTCAAACTGGCAATTATAGCTAAATGCCAGTTCAAACTGGCAATTATAGCTAAATGCCAGTTCAAACTGGCAATTATAGCTAATTGCCAGTTCAAACTGGCAATTATAAAAAAAAAAGTATCATGTCCGTTCAGCGCTTTCGTATGTACCAGAGCTACAACGTGTAGAAGAGGTCAAAATAAGTTGATTGGACCCAATTGATTTATGTAACCGTTCATCCGTGAGATGGGTTCAAAGTTCACATAAAAAACACATTTTTATAAGCTGTTCAGAAATAAGTGGAACACATTTTATGAAATTTGGCAATAGTGTATTTCAGAGGAAAACTTTCCTTTTGGTAATCAAAGAAACCTAAAAGAAATTGTAGAAGGGTTAAAACCACCCTCACCACCTGACATTTTTTTCAGAACTGTTTTAGGGGCCAGGATACGGTTCTGAAACTTTTTGAGCTTGAATTCAATCAATTACCTTCATTTTATTACGCGTGTAAAAATTTCGTGTACCGCATAGTTTCGAAGGAAAAAAATGTTCTCTCAAATAATGCTACCAGATATTCCTATAGTACAAGTTTAATCAAATTGTGATATACAACTTAGTTGGCAGTGGAAACAAAAGCAGAACGTTTCTTCATAATGCATGTTCAATATGAACCCCACCTTCATTAATACAAATATCAATTCGACGTAAAAAATTGAAATGCACCCTCCTCAGGACGTCGTCGTTGTCTCGTAGTGCGTCAACGGCATTTTGAATTCTGTTCCACAGCTGTTCAGAAATATCAATTTGAACTTCATACACTTGTGTTTTTAACGCTCCGCAGATGAAGAAGTCGCACGGATTCAAATCTGGATACGGTGGAGGCCATTGAATAGGTGTTTCTTGTCGCCTACCAATCCATCTATCAGGAAATTGTTCGTTCAGATATTGTCTTACTGCACGTGCACCGTCGTGCATGAAGAACATGTTTCGACGAACATTGAGGGGCAAGTCCTCTAATGAATCTGGCAAAATTTCTTGAAGAAAGTGAAGGTAACTTGCACCATCAAGGCGATCTGGCAATCGGATCGGCCCTACCAAAAATGTTTTCGATAAATCCGACTATTTCCGACATTTTTTTTTTTTAAATCAGATCTCGATCACCAAAGTAACATTTCGCGCTCTAGATACAAAAATAACTATTTTCTACAAACGTCAAAAAATGACAAGGTTTGCGCATTGATAACAAATTGCGAAGTGACACTTTTTTTCAGTTTCCTACGTTATACCATGATACTTTGCACTAAACAATGCGCGAAGTAAAACAGTGCGCGAAGTACCTACTTCGCGCATTGTTATGTGAAATATAAGAGATATTTATATTTCAACTTAATTGTCCAATCGAGCAAACATCCACAAATTCATTTATTTCTGGATGTTCAACGATAACTTTGTTTCATCTCTTGGAGCTCACGAAAGGAAATTCCTATTATGATGTTCGTGGAACATTGTGCGTACCTAGGGAGGATAAGAAGAGGCCTTAAGCCAGTTAAACAATATTTTTCATATCAAGCTAAGCATATTTTTTGACGTTTGTATAAAAAATGTTGTTTGCAATTCGAGCGAGAAATAATTTGGTCATCTCGACTATTTTTTTAGTTCTCGATCACCAAAGTAATATTTCACGCTCTAGATACAAAAATAACTATTTTCTGCAACCGATAAAAAAGTCATCTATTTTAATACCAAAATTAGCTCTTGAATTGTCGTTTCTATTACTGACATAAACATAGGTATGTTGCTTTCGCTCCACCTCGCAAATGTAAAATTCGCCTGTCAAACAAAGTTTCACTTTTGATCCTTATGAAACAATCTACTATTACCAACGTAGGTTACTTTCTACCGCGGGAAAATACTTCATTCCTACGGGAAAACGGGTAATAGGTCAACGGGAAGTAAGAATTATTATGTTTTCCTACGACTACTACTGTAAGTGATGGATATTGTACACAAAACAATGGCAGTAAGCTTCTCCTTACACACGTGTGCGTAAAGAGAGCGATCGCACGGTTTTCATAGGTATGTTGATAGATGCCTTTGTTTTGTTGCTTAGGCGATGTGTCAATAACAATTAACAATTTCATTGATGTCTTTAGCTAGGTGGGTAGGTAGGTACTTATCTTTTTATCAATCAATTCAGCTATCCGCACCGAAACCGAAAGCATCAGGTAAGTTATATTTTATGTAAATATGATTATTTTCTATTGATAATCCTCAATTTCAGTTGAAAAAAATGATGTCAAGCGATGACGATGAGCAGATTATTTCTACACCACCAGAAATGTTGGAAAAAGCTAGAATGGTAAAAAATGAGTTGCTTCCCGTTAAGTCTCGTGAACTCGCTCGTGAATGATACGAAAAATAACACATCAAAAATTCCTGGACTGGAGAATTAGTAATAATACCGTGTCATTTTCGGAAAATATCCTTTTAGTATATTTTCAAGAATTATCAAATTCGATGAAATCATCATCACTCTGGTCGATATATTCCATGTTACGATCAACACTATATATCAATCACAATATTAATATAGCAACATATCCCATTTCCTCAAAAGGGAAGGATGGATTCCGAAGTAAAAAATCAAAAATACTTAATGCTGAACAGATCAATTATTTTTGGCAGAATGCTCCTGTTGAAGGTAATTTTCCAAATAACATACATACTCAACATAATATATAACCATTATGAATGGTAATTTTATATTTTTAAACAATGTGTTTTTTGCTACCTATTAATAAAGCTGTTTAGATATGAAAAACGGCTCCATTTCAGTTCGAATTGAGCAAAATGTCTCGGTATGCAATGTATCAATAAACAAACACAAGAATTTTGATTTGTAACATTTCATGCAGCTGGCTTAGTGACGGGAGACGTTTCATATTGGTATTCGTTATTTGTGCCTTAATACAATATCTGCACTATCTGGAAGAAAATATAGTGTAGTCGTAGAAAAAGTACAGTACAATTCTCGAGTTGTAAAGCAATTACGCACTTGTGGAGTTACACACTCGCCGCTATGCGGCATCGTGTGTAACTCTCTCCACTTCGTGCGTAATATGCGTTTTACAACTCTCGTTATGTAATATACTATTCCGTAGTTATCTTTCTTACAAAATTTCTGAACGGCTGAACCGATTGGGTTGAAATTTCATATGGGTATTTCGATGTTTTCCTGGATGATGTACAAATACAATTGAACGCGGTAGGTGGTGCTGCTCTCCGTACGTCAACTACTAAACGACTGATTGAGTTGAAATTTTCAATACGTGAAACAAAAAAAATACAAAAAATAGTAAGAGCTATTGTAGTAAAAAACGACAGCAACAAATAGCTTATTCTTTTCAAGACAGCTAGTATTTTATAAAGGTGGGCTTACAAGTGTATCGTTGATATTCCAGTTCGAACATCTTTCGAATGATTTTTTTTGTGTCACAAATATTTTAGTTATCAACTGAGTTACTCCATAAAATGATATCATAATATAGTTGCCACTTAACATTGATAAGTTAATTTCATGACATAACATTCATTTTGTAGCTGTAGGTACTGACATTGAATAAATCGAAAGAAATTGTGTTATATACAGGAGATAGAAATAATTCCTTTCCTTCAAATAAACATGTGTCCAGAAATGCATCCCATTTTTGCCAAAAAAAAGTAAGGACCTCTCCTACTACCACAAAAACTGGGTTTCCATAGGTACTTTCTAAAGCAAGAAGGACATGGCATGCCAATTTTCAGAAGGTTTTCCGTCACAATGTCAGATAATCCTTTTTTCTTCACCTTACTTTCAGTATGGCTGTGGCTCAGATTGAGAAGGTGAATTCAACGACACTTGTTCATATGAAGGAATATTTATCATTCGATTCACTAGGCAGCAAAGTATAGCGATGCTAGGAATTCTGCCAAGGTAGTCAATCTACTTTGCTGCCATGTGAAACATATAATTTTTCCCCAAATGTTATAATACCAATTTTGTGTTCACCCAATGTCAGTGAAAATTTTTCGATTACCAATTTCATTCAAATTTCTTTTTACCACTCCTGTTCAAAGAGAGAGCTTCTATTACGAATGAATACTCGGCAGCGTTCTTATTTCCTTCTTTGTTATGTGCAGAACAGCTTCGGTAATTCTTTGTATGAGCTCAACCTTGGTATTTTCTGAGGTTTCATAAACAGCGCTTTCATATAACCACACACATAATAATCAATTATATTTTTGCTTCTATTAGTTCAGAATTTATATGCTCTTTGGATGCCTCGTGGAAATAAACGAGACTAAAAAACAAATTGTTGCTGTGTCGCCTAAAATAAATACTGATATGTAAATTCCAAGAATGTTTTTTGAAATAACAAACCCGTATCAAGTAATTCCAGTTTCGTTTGTACCCAGTTGGAAGTTTTGACAAATGTCGCTTAGAGATTTTTCTGAAAATAATCGCTAGAAAGTGTTGAAATCTACGATTCACAAACAAAAATACGACTTAGTGTCTAGAATTTATCCATGATCTGAAATATTCCTGGAAATTTTTCACCCCAACCATAAGACCAAAGTGTCGATCATGTATCCTAGTCGAAAGTTTGAAAAAATGTACAGCAGATTTTCGGGAAACTGACTTTTAAACCCTTAAAGTCTACCTGCTGGGAGAAAAACAAAAAAAATCAAATATCTCGGAAACTATCAACTTTTGCACAACGCATATCAGGGTTAAATTCACTCCTTACCACTACCTCTATCACATCCCCAAAGGAATGTATCGAATTATTAATAATCCTGTATATTCGAAGCGATTGAATGATGAGGTACTACCTTTTATAAGGTGAAAATCAGGAGTCTAGAAAAAATGTATATATGTATAATAGATTTTTTTACCATTTCTTCTATAAATAACATTTGAAAATTCTTCTGTTATAATGCTCTACCCCCACTTCTCCCCCGCAGGACCACCCTTGACTTTGAGTCTCGATCTAGTATATTTGGAGGACCAACCAAGGAAAATAAGGTAGGAATTGGTGTTTTTTCAAATTTCTGGAGGTTATATGCCTCGAGGAACACCTCCCTTGACAATGTGTTCCAGAGCATCGCTGTTGGTTGGATGAACGAGTCTTTGGAAAGAGATGTTCTGCAGGTCTCCAAAGTGACGACCACGAAGGGGTGCGAAGTCTCTACTCGACGGGTTGATCTCGCGGGGACTGCCATGAGAGGAACAATTGTTGATATTTCAGAAGAGCATCGTCTATGAAAATATCTATGAAATAGAGCCAGATCGCCAACTTCTCTACAGTGTTCCAGAGAAGTGAGTGAGTTTGTGAGCGAGGCATCACCCACGAGACGAATTGCCCTTTTTTGGACAGTAATCCAACTGTTTTGGAGAAAAATCCATACCAGTGGTTTTTAACCAATCATATCGAGTTTTTTTTTGACAAATCACGATAGCAACGTTTGTATTCGAGTGGAAATATTTTTCTGTTGGGTACCCACCAATAATTGAATAATTGAATGGGGAATTTTTAGAAGTTTTACTATTTTTTACGTCCTAAAGATGTGATTTTGTGCTACTACAGTGAGAAGGAATCAACAATCAATATAGGTAAAGGTCTTTCGGTCTTTGGGTCTGATACGCTTCAACAGAAAGATCTAATTAACCTAGTGAGGTGGACGGACATACTGATGCCTTTCATCAAAAGGTCACGGAGATTCGGCAAGGAGAATTAGCAGAAGGAAGAGTAGATTTATGTGCAGAAGGGGTCAGCAAAAAAGTCACACGGGGGCCTATACTTGCTAGGCGGCCGCCTTGCCTTTTACAACTCAGTACTACTTCTACTACCAGTACCTACTTATGGAAAATTAATTGATAAAATTATAAGTTTCTACCACGAAGTTGATATAAAACAGAAGAATATAATATTATATGTTACACATGTTATATTATTAACTGGTAGTTTCATGAAACTACATTAGGTATAGGAATAAGGAATTTGTAAGCTATAGAAATGTATTCTTGGTGCGGAAACTGCGACCCAATGAATCTATATGGAGATCTAATTGATAAATTAATTCTGAAATTATTTAATTTCCAAACATAATCTGGTGTGGAATCGTCTGATCATGCAAGATCGAAGGAAATGGACAGATAACAACATCAAGGGCAAACATGGAGAGAAGATCTGGTACACAGACGAGTCCAAGACCAAGGAATAAGGCTCTGGTGCTGGAATTTACAGTGACGGAAGAAACTCTCAATTGACCTTCTCACTGGGAATGAACACTTCCGTATTTCAAGCGGAAATGTACGCAATTTTGCAATGTTACAAAAACAAACAATATGTGGGAAGTGCACAATGCACGAATCAAAATATGCACCGATAGCCAGGCGTCACTGAAAGCTCTCACGAACCCGAAAGTGACATCCAGGCTGGTAAGGGAATGCAGAGAAGAACTCAATGTCCTGTCAGAACATAACAAAATTACCCTGTTATGGGTTCCAGGACATTGCGGCATCGCAGGGAACAAAAAACCTGATGAACTGGCAAGAAATGGCTCATCAACTCCATACATTGGCCAAGAACCCGTACTCGGGGTTACAAAAACAGCTACGCGAGGCTATATACCCCAGCGAGCACAAACATCCCTGGGATGTTTTGGGATGTTTTGAAAATGTTGACATGAAGATGTTATTTTGAGACGTAATATGCACTGACCAAAGAGGTCTTTGAAGGATATTGAAGTATTGTTTTTGTTCTTCTGTGGCATTTCTTTGTTTGCCTACTGAGAGGTATCCCTGGGATGTTTTGGGATGTTTTAGAAATGTAGGCATGAGGATGTTTTTTTGAGGCGTATAATATGCACTTCCCAAAGAGGTCTTAGAAGGATATTGAAAGTATTGTTTCTGTTCTTTTGTGCCCTTTCTTTGTTTGCCCCACCACAACGTCTCATGCTTACGTCACAATACGATGAATTCTGATTTGTTTTCGATTTTGTTCTTCTTGTTCGCAATTAGCATTCGCGTTTGCAGCGTGTCACGCTTAAATTACGCTGCTAACGAACAGAAAGGAATTTGGTGAAGTTTATTGTGTTAGAAGACTTATTTAGTTTGTAATAATGACCATCAGATGCAAGATGTGTTGATAGGTGCCTCAGTGTAATCAATATATAAAAGTACGAATTTATCAATACACAGCTTCTCCGCAGTTGCAAAATAATGCATTGTGGAGAACATTTCAAAAATTGGGAAACCTATTTCCAATTATACCGGGTGGCTACGGAAGTATTGCCTACGGAATATCTCAGTTGTTGTATGAACTAGGTTTGTGAAATTTGGAGCGTCGATATAATGACATAAGAGCTAGAACTTGAGCATATTGACATGTCGAAGTTAACTTCCGGTCTAACCGGAAGTAACATCAACTTTCTTATTTCAAATAGAAACCCTATCTTTTTTTCTTCTCGCTTTATTCAGCATTCAATTCCCTTTCTAATGACATATCACAAGTTGGTATCTAATCAGAAACTAGATCAGAAAAAAATGATTATTGAAATTCACCGAGTAGACCGTGGAAGCAAAATGAGAGCCAAAAATTGAAAAGTTGGCTATGGAAACCATACGTCACTTGATTATAGTTGCTACTACTGTGATATTTCATTTTCATTCGTCGGCGTTATAGAAAGTCGCAAAAAGAAATATTGGAAAAATTGGGAAAAAAACAATACTCTGTAGGTCCATAACTTGAATAGGAACATACAACTTTTTCTTGCCTGTACTATTCAGCATAACCATTCCTTTCTAATGATATAATAGAAAGTCAATTTTTGGCTTTCATTCTGCTTCCACGGCCTACTCGCTGAATTTCAATAATAATTTTATTCTGATCTAGTTTCTAGTTAGATACCAACTTGTGATATGTCATTAGAAAGGGAATTGAATGCTGAATATAGCGAAGAGAACAAAAATAGGGTTTCCATTTAAAATAAGAAAGTTGATGTTACTTCCGGTCAGACCGGAAGTTAACTTCGACATGTCAATATGCTCAAATTCTAGCTCTTATGTCATTAAATCGACGCTCCAGATTCCACAAACCTACTTCATACAATAACTGAGATATTCCGTAGGCAATACTTCCGTAGCCACCCGGTATGTCTGTGTGTAGTAAGCACTACTCAGAAACCGATTAAGATGGTAATTTCATATCAAGAAAATATTTTTATGTTCAATCTATTTTCAATGCATTTTTTCATTCGAGAGAAATGGAATCCAAATGCAAAAGTTCATTTCGTCAAAAGGCTTCAGAAAAGTACCTCGAAAATGTTTTTTTACAGCGATTTAATGTGCGCAAGACGCGTTGAAAATGTTCTGTTGTGTCCATGAAAAGGCTTTAAAAAGAACTAGGGAGAAGGTATTTTTGTGACATATCAGGGACATCTCGATGATTGCAGCCTGCGGCGGACATTGGCTGTTCTATAATAGTTCTATTCATGTGTGAACAGAACATCGCAGTAGAGGCGTTCAATGTCTCAAAATCTCGTACTTTTAACATCTCTGAGATGTTTTTGTGCTCGCTGGGACGGACCTGGATCGAGCGGAAACATAATAAGGAGCGATGGATTGAAACCACTCACATGCACCACGGGAAAGTATTCATTAAAGAACCGTCGAAAAATCAATCTGAAGAACTTCTCTAGATGAGTAGAAACCAGTCAGAACAAACGGGACTTCTCACTGGTCACAGCCCAACAAGAGGGCACCTGAATAAAATGGGACTGTATAATGAAGAACTTCTCTGCAGACAATGCGGTAAAGGGACAGAAACGGCCAAACACTTATTGATAGAATGCGAGGCATTGAATCGCAAAAGACAAGAAATATTGGGGCAGCCTAGGCTGACTCCAGAAGAATACAACAGCCAACCGGTGAAGAACCTGTACAGACTGGTGCAGGGAATAAGAGCTACGGAATGAGGGCTGTAAAATAAACTGGAATGCACAAAAAGCCTAGAGGCTGAGTTGTAGCCGGTGACAGGCCCAGCATCCAAGGGAAAACAATACAAAACAAAAAATTCCTCCATCTGGAACCAATTTAGCGAATTTTGTTATCATCGAAACTTTGGAAACCGAACAGTCAGTACGAAATGTGGCCGATATATTGATGAACTGGGGCTTCAATATAAAGAAACAGAATGGGGAACATTCTAAAGAATACGTGATGAAAACAATGTATGCTCTCGTGATTTTTTCGAACAGCTCTTGTTATACGACGCTATACATAGTGGAGTATACTACGGCCTTGCCAAAAATGCTATCTCGGAAACTAAGCGGTAGAGGTATAGTTACTTTGGAGAAAATGATCCCAATCGAATTTTGAGCAACTTTGGTTTTTGTGTGTGGTCTGTCTGTCTGTCTGTCTGTCTGTCTGTCTGTACTCTGTGTTAATCATAAATCGATATATCTCCGGAACCCTTTGACATATCGACTTGAAATTTTGCCATCTTATTGTACTCAAAATAATATTATGTCATTAAAATATGAAGGAAATCGGAAAACTCTAAGGTGGTTTTTCCGGGTTTTTTCGATTTTTCACCGGAAGTTTCTTGTAACCATTCTACAAATCGCAAAAGTGGTCCGATCAATTTCATTTTTTGTGAAAAAAAAAACTCTATCAAGGAGAGAGGAAGCCAATTGAAATTGAGCAGGGTCGGAAAATTCCAAGTGGGTTTTTCAAGGAGATTTTCCGAAAAACACGGTTCGCTTTAAAACGACATATCTCCTGAACCAATAGACTAAATCCAAATTTGAAAAATGCACCGTATGCCTCTTTGATGACGCAACAAATTATTATTCAACCATTTTTTCGTGCATTTATCGGAAAATGGAAAAACAAATGAAAATCAAAACATCAAAATTTGAAATCCTTTCAATTCAATATATATCGAAAACAAATGGAAAAATCGAAAATTATCAAGAGTGCAAAGTTATCCACTGGAACATTTCCTGCAAATTATTTTCCAAAATTTTTTCTGTAAACCCAATAGTACAGGAAATAAAGTAAAAAATATGAAAAAAAAAATTGAACGACCCATAGGGTACCATGAAGATATATTGAAAAACAAAAGATTATCGATAGATGAAGATCATCGACTTTCACGGAACCATGAAATATTTTTTCCTTCTGTTGATTGGAAGATGGAACAAAAGTGTTGAAAATTTTATTCTCAGATGATTCCAAATATCTCGAAAACAACTGGAAATATCTTAAAATGTTATGAAACCAAAATTATTCCTTCTGATAGAATCTACAAAAAATCCATATAAAATTTTTCTCTGAATTCAATAGTTCGGGAGATACGATGAAAAAACTGAAGAATTTACAAGTTCCTAGATAATCACTTGCCAATAGAAAACGAAACAAAAAACAAAAGAAAGTAAAAAAAGCACACTCGACTGTCTTGATTTTTTTCCCATAAACTACTTATCTAGTTCACTCGACTGTCTTTATTTTTCGCCAATGAACTAGGTACCTAGCTCACTCGACTGTCTTAATTTTTGGCCCATAAACTACGTACCTAGCTCACTCGACTGTCTTGATTTCCCACAAAGAAGAAATATGTTAGCAAAGTTTTAACTTCCTTTTGTTTTTGTTTTTTCAGTCCCTATTATGGCAGTCGAGTGGGCTAGGTAATAAGTTTTTGTGGAAAAACCAAGACAGTCGAGTGGGCTAAGTACGTAGTTTGTGGGAAAAATCTCCAGTTCTCTGAACTTTCATAGCGTCGTATACACATCTTTGGTGCCCAATGATAGTTTCAATATAAAAATATGCTCATATGATATGGTGCCAAGGCCTCTACTTCCATCTTACATGAGCAATGATAAAATATCATCTGCTTTTATAGCGTCGTATAAATTATCTGACCCCTATACTAATCTAATACCTAATGAAAACTACATCTATACTAATCTGATACCTTTCAAAAACTAGGTACCTCACTTGTTAAATTGCCGATGAAAATAAGTATTTGAAAACAACCACAAAAAATATCGGGCCAGATTTGAGCTCTCGTGGTATTACCCCCGAGAAAATCGTGTGGAAAAGTAAAAATCGTGCGGAAAAGTGAAATCGTACAGAAAAGTACAACTTTCAAAACGAAAAATCACGCGGACTTTAGATATTTGCGTAACCAGTTAGGATCAAGTCATTTTGTGTGACGATGGGATTTTGCGGGACTAGCGACATGCCGAAAAAACACCCAGAAGATGCAAAATTACCAATCGAAGCGAGTACATTGAAACCGGAACCACCGTACTTGAAAATATCAAGCGACAGAATAACAAGATATTACTATGATAGAAAATCCAAAAATCGTCTCCTCCATTCGTTTGTCAACAGCATACACATATAAATAGAGGGGGCTCCAAAATGAAAATAGGAAATAAAATATAGCGCCGGCAGAAATGGACAAAAATCCATGGTGAAATCCGGAGAAGTTTGGTGCACATGAAAAATGGTGAAAAATAGAAGAAGGAGATCAAGAATCCGAGGATAACATGTGTCTTAGGGTTACATAAATTCCCTTTGCTTCATTTCTTCTAGAAATGGGTGGTTCTTGCATAACCTAGGAATGTTCTTGGTTTTTAGATGTAACTCTTTAGTCTTAAGTTATTTGTGTGTTTACTTTTGTTCTATTTTAGTCACCTGTGTTGACGAATCCAATACAATTTTCAATTGTCGAATGGAAAATAAAAATATTATTATTATTATTATTATGTCAACAGCACACACATAATATAAGAAGAGGATTCTCCAAAAAGAAAAAAGAAGATGAGATATAGAAGCCGGTAGAAATGGACAAAAATCCATTCCAGATAATTCATGGTGAATTCCGGAGAAGCTTGGTGCACATGAAAAATGGTGAAGAACAGAAGAAGAAGATCAAGAATCCGAAGATAACATGTGTCTTAGGGTTACATAAATTCTCTTTGCTTCATTTCTTCCAGAAATGGGTGGTTCTTGCATGAAACCTAGGAATGTCAACAGCACACACATAATATAAGAAGAGGATCCTCCAAAAATAAAAAAAAAGAAGATGAGATATAGCAGCCGGCATCAGAAATTGACAAAAATCCATTTCAGATAATTCATGGTGAATTCCGGAGAAGTTTGGTGTACATAAAAAATGATGAAGAACAGAAGGAGAAGATCAAGAATCTGAAGATAAGATGTGTCTTAGGGTTACATCAATTCCCTTTGCTCCATTTCTTCCAGAAATGGTTGATTCTTGCATGAAACCTAGGAATGTTTCCGGAGAGGACGATGGCAAATGTGGCCACAGCGACCGCACTCGCATGACTGGGAGATCTTGCATTTAAAACGTACACTATCAGGAAAAGTTGTTTTATATTAATTTCACACATGTGTCTCAAATATAAAAAAAAATCAACACCGACAGAGCTGTAACATACTATAGTAGCTATAGGTACCTACTAACTTTCAGTTGGTAATCATCGACAAAAATATGATTTTCTTTAGAAAATTTCACACCAAACATTTTCGACCAATTTGGAAAGTATTTGACGTTTATAGGTTTGAGTTCATTCTATAAGTCAATAAATAAAAATCATTCATCAACAGTTTACCATATAATATTATGTAGGTATATACTTGCAATATAATATTTCGGCGTGAAATTTTTTTACCGAATACCACTTTATTTTTTCTCGAACACGAATATTTAGCAAATTTTCCCGAGTCTAAGACGAGGAAATATTTGTGTTCTCGAAAAATTTCCGATAATAATTGAAGCTCTCGTGATATTATAAGTGGAAATAATAATCTCCGCCTCAAATTTTTGTTTTCAGCATTCAAGAGCATTCAAGAGAGGAATATATTCAAATGAATTTTTTTTGTACTAAAATGATGCCAAAGTCATCTATCATAATGTCATACCAAACTACTTCGATGACAATTTTAACAATAATTATTATTTCAATCTTTCCGAGGAAATGAAATATCAAGATTGCACTTGTTTTGGCCTGATGAACTTGAAAATGTGAAAATATATAGGGTGTTGCATTAGAAAAAACAAAGTTGCTAGCATTTCCACAATAACCAGAAGTCCGCCATATTGGATTGTGGAAATTACATAGAAATAATTCAGCCACAGATTCAAGGAACAGAAATAGTGAAAAAAGTTCATATAAAGATGAGCCCAGAGATTGTCTCCAGGGTAGTTATAGCTAAAGTCCCTGTATGTATTGAACAGTTTTGCTTATTACAGCAAAACTGTCAAATACATACATTCACTTGATATGGGTCGTTACCAGCTGTAAAATAAACTAGATTAGTTAGAAATTCATAAACAATAACATTGAATTCAGGATTGAGGTAACAGAACTATTGGATCGACATAATAGTCTTCTTCTTTCTTCTCTATATACTCTTGAAGAATAACCTGGAAATAAGATGACCCTAGTATTTCGCCAAAATACCGCCAGAATATGGAATATAGTTGATAAGGGACTATTTTTTTGTAACATAGGAAGGTATAGAAAACGTGTCCTCGCATTTCAGCAGATTTTCATGTCAATAATCAAAATTAACCGGATGGATATTATTTCTGGTAAAATTTGATTATAATATGTAATTATATATTTTCCAACTCAACGTAGTTGCTACCTCAGGCCATCTGATATCAAGGTATGTCTTATATATCAAACTATATTCCTGCTAATCTCTCCATATTTCTGTGAATCCTACGATTATCTACAAGGAATTCTCATTATTTGCAGGGCATTTCATTCGTACTTGTAGTACCTTATTAGTTGCTTTCCACTACTTGCAAACACTGTTGCCTTCGCTTCAAACTATTTACTGGCACAATACTTCTTACTGCTGGCTAGTATGCTTTGCCTGTCTGTGTAACGCTTCTTCTGCTTGCTATATGCCTAATACTACTTTAGCAGCTTTATGTAGTTCTTTTTATTCTGAACATTGCATAATTGCTTCCTCTATCTCACATAAATTTAGTATACTCGCTATAGCTTGCCATTTGTTCACTTTTGGTATCGATACCTCAAGGTAAGTTAGTAGCTGAACCCACTAAGATTTGTGAGCAAAGAACCATCTGCAAGTGATTATTATAACCCTCATCGACCTCATCGACCCCTTTTGGTGCACTATTTACCCCTTCAACATTTGAACTGAAACAACCCCTTCACTGCACCTTTCTCAATTGTTATATAGAAAGTATAAGATGTAATTCAGAAAGTATAAGTTGTAATTCAGAATAGTTGATTGTAATTCAGAAAGTATAACTTGGAATTCAGATTATTTGATTGTAATTCAGAAAACGTTATATGTAATTCAGATTAGTGAAATGTAATTCAGAAAGTGTAACTTGTAATTCAGAATAGTGAAATGTAATTCAGAAACCGTCAATTGTAATTCAGAAAGTATAACTTGTAATTCATAAAGTATCACTTATGATTCAGAAACTAGGAACAACCGGTATGCATCCAATCTCCTTGAGGTCCGGGTGTTGGAGAACAACGACTTGTTTATCAATGTAGAACAGAATATTGACTAGGCCAAAGATACAATTGGTGGAGGTGATTCTGCTAGGGCTGCATAACACACCACCATTCACCATGCTGCAGCTCTGGCATTTCAAGATATGCCCGTTGGTCGATAAATATAAAATATTTTGATGTTCACCACACAATGAACCAATCATTCGTTGAGTTCTATTCCCTACCCTTTTATTCAAGTCCATAGTATTTATAATTTAAAAGTGATGTTTTCTGAATTGCAAATTACGATTTATGAATTGAAATTGACTATTCTGAAGTACAAGTTACATTTTCTGAATTACATTTCACATCTGAATTACATGTTATGCATTCTGAATTAAAATTGACTAATCTGAATTACAATTGACGCTTTCTGAATAGTTAACAATAAAGTTATTGTTCCTCTTATGCACCCACTATACCTTAGTTTTATTTGAAAGTTGTATCCTGTGATTTTTGTAAATATTTCCGGAACCCTTTGTGTTGAGATAACTAAAGTTTGTGCATGTATATTACTTTCCATGCTCGATTTGAAAATGTTGAGAATTTTCCGAAATTTTGATCAGGGGCGTTGGAAATAGGTGGGGCAGGGGCATATCTTCCCCAAACTTTTTTTCTATGCAATTTTCGGAAAGTTGACCAGGAAATATGAAAATATCATCATTCCTACTTTTGAATGATGATCTTGTTTAGTTTCGATAGCACTCACCATTTTCGAGATAAATCGATTTTAAAAGTCTGCTGCGTAATAAAAATAGTACTTTTTCTCAATATATGTACAGGGTGACATAGAAAAAAGTACATTGCATAGTGCCACACAATAGAGGATAGTAAAATAAGAAAAACAGTTCCTATGAACATGAGTCCGCAAGGCCTTCGGTTAAAAGATACGGGGTGTTGAATTTAAATTTTTTTTTTGTTTTCTTTGAATATCTTTAGCCAGAGACGCAAGAAATTGATAAAATGTGGTATACAGGGGTTTTTTATCATGCTCAATTCAAATATGATCTTAGTTTCGTGATTTCTGATAGAGGGCGCTACATACAGGGTTCCATCCCTATTGAATCGTTCGTAACTTTTTTGCTATACACTGTATGTCGTTCTCGACGGGAAAAATTGTTATTCCTTTTTTATACTTAAGTCCAAGTCGCTAGAAGCAATGGTTCCAGTACAAATGCATCTAAAAGCCGACACACTGCATGCAAATTATTCAAAAAGCGCCAAAGTAACTTTTGCAAAAACAATGATAAATACTTCAACAATTACATTTTAATGGTATGATGAAAAATATGATTAATTAGAACAAAACATAAAGTTTTTAGAAGATGTTCAAATTGTTGCCCTTGAACGTCAATACATTTTTCCATTAATATTCAACACCCCGTATCTTTTAACCGGAGGCCTTGCGGACCCATGTTCATAGGAACTTTTTTCCTCATTCTAGTGTCCTGTATTGTGTGGCACTATGCATGCAATGTACTATTTTCTATGTCACCCTGTACGTGTGTCCAGTTTTCGATGCTTTTGTGGGATATCTCAGTTATCTTTGGAGATAGAACCTTGCGGGTTTCGCGGTCGTGTGCCACTTTTTTGTGAAACTCAAGATGGCCTAATCAGATTTTGCATAACTGTTGCCGTTTATGAGATACAGGGCGATTTTGAAAATTTATACTTTTTGGACCCCCTCTATATCTACGAAGTTTCTCAGCAAAAATGTCAAATTAAAATCTCATGCCATATAAAAGTTCACGCAGGATCCAGTGGCGCACCCAAATTTTTTTTTCGGGGTATGGTTTTGGAGATACGACTCAAACTTATGATTTTTTAACTGGAACACCCTGTATTTTATAAGCTCATAAAAATCCTCATTTTTTCTCTTCAAAATGATTTATAATGTATGTATATGAAATTTTTAAAAATGCTCTGAAATCACTGAAACATTGAATTTTAATAGTGGGCTATGGATTTTTCTTATGAAAAAGTTCCAATTGAAGGAATATTCATTTCGATTTTTCGATAAAGAGGACAAAAACAATACCAACACTAATTAACTAAGAAAACACAAAAATTATGTACCTGATAGCAACAGATAAATAGTAATAAAAAATTCATAATGTAGAATAAGCACCAGATCAAATATTTACAAATACAATTGAATATCGGAATTATTCAATTACTTATTCACTGAATTGTTCAAATTGATGTCCATTTCCCATAACACACAATTGACACAGTTTCTCAATACGTATTGATACAGTAAGAGTCACAAATATCTTGAAGAACTTCGTGCAACAACAGAGGCATTTTTCCAGGAATTACAAAGACATCCTTCAATGATTTTGAATGCATTAAGACGTATTGAGAAAGCGTGTGAGGAAAAGTGGACATCAATTTGAACAATTCAATGAATAAGTTACTATTCAATTGTCTTAGTGAATATTAAATCAGGTGCTTATTATAGAATATGAACTTTTTATTACCATTCATTTGTTGTTATCAGGTACCTAATTTTTGTGTTATCCTAATTAACTAGTGTTGGGATTGTTTTTGTCCTTTTCATGGAAGAATCAAATGAAATATCCCTTCAATTGGAACTTTTTTCAAATGAAAAATCCATAGCCCATAATTAAAATTCAATGTTTTAGTGATTTTGGAGCATTTTTGAAAATTTTATACCTATTCATCATATTTCATTTTGATGGAGAACGAATAAGGAATTTAATGAGCTTATAAAATACAGGGTGTTCCATTTAAAACATCATAAGTTTGAGTCGTATCTCCGAAACCATACCCATAAAAAAAAATTTGAGTGCGCCACTGAATTCTGCGCAAAATTCTGTATGGGATAAGATTCCAATTTGACATTTTCGCTGAGAAACTTCGTAGATATAGAGGGGGTCCAAAAAGTATAAATTTTCAAAATCGCCCTGTATCTCATAAACGCAAACAGTTATGCAAAATCTGATTAGGCCATCTTGAGTTTCACAGAAAAGTGGTACAGGACCGCGAAAACCGCAAGGTTCTATCTCGAAAGATAACTGAGATATCACGCAAAAGCATCGAAAACTGGACACACTGTACATATAAGGGTACCAACGATAATATTGTTGAAATTTTTCTTTCTATTCCATTCATATTTTGAGTCGTATATCACAAGCAGATAATAAAAACAGGGCATTTTCCATCGAAAACTAATTTTTGGGAAAATTTTGTATTATAACGAAAAACCCTCGGAAAAGCACTATTTTTGTTACGCAGCAGAGTGCTATTGAAACGGAACACGAGTATTATTTTCAAGCGGAAATTATGATATATCCGTTATTCCTGGTCAAACTGCCAAAAATTGAATAGAAAAAACTTGGAGAAAGTAATGCCCGTAGCCCCACCCATTTTTTACGCCCCTGATCAAAGTTCCGGTGAATTCTCAACATTTACAAATCGGGCATGGAAATGTAGTATACATGTACAATATTTTGTCATCTCAACATAGTGGGCTTTGGGAAATATTTACAAAAAATCGATAGCTATAACACCCCAGGTGGCCATTTCTGGGATCATGTTCACATGAACTTTTTTACTATTTCTGTTCCAAAAATTCGTGGTTGAAATTTTTCTATTTAATTTCGGGACACCCTGTATAACTGTACCAAATTTCAGAAGAATCAGTTCACGAATGCAGAAGTTGAAGGGGTAGCTCGATACCCTACTGTGTCACCTGGTATAGCCATAAACATGTCCGGGAAGTGCTCACTTCCCGGACGCTTTTTATTTGAGAAAGTTCCAATTTTCCGGCCTAGTCCGGGAAGTACGTATCACCCGGACTAGGCCGGGAAGTATCACATCGTTATTGTTTTCTCGAAATCTTGGTAGATACACGAAAAAAAAAGGAATTGTTGAATCAAGCAAAATTTGATTGAATGGAGCGAATAAAAGTGTCATATATGCACGACAAAATATAATCTTGAAATGAGTAAATCTATATCTTGTTTCAGAGCGAATTTGAAGTTTGAATCAAGTAAATATGTCTTGCATGAACTCTGGATCTTCTTCGATCAAGCACATCCATGAATTGTTCATGAAGAGATATTGAATTGGCTCAAACAATCATTTTGTTTGATTCAAAAAAACAAGATATTGATTCAATCAAATATTTAGTTGATTCAACGAAATGTTTGGTTGATTCAAAAAAATATCTGGTTGTTCAATAAAATATTTGGTTAATTCAATGAAATATTTTGTTGATTCAAGAGAAACTATATATCCATTCGACAAATTGTTTTGTTGAACCAAATCCAATATTCGAAAATTCTCTGAAAATTCACATCATTAGAATGAACAAAACTAGGAAACTAGTCGACTCCCAGCATAGATCTCAAGTCTTTACATCTCCTTAGCTGATGGAAAACTATTTCGGATTGCTAATCATCCAAGTTCGATTTATCCAGCTGATATTTCAAACACGAAGAATCAGGCTTCACGTATATAATGAATTCGAGGCAGGCATAGACGAGGCGAAATGATCGCCATCTAGAGGCGAAAATTTAAGTTGATGTAGAATGAACAAAATATTTAATTGATTTTACATATTTCGTAGCTCTATTCGAGCAAAGGATCCGTTCGAAACGAGTTTATTGCTACATCGGAATGAGAAAACTTGTATGTTGTTTCAAAGATATAATCTCATCAAAATGATCATTGTTTGATCAAATTAACGAAATGTTTATAGTTGAATCAACATCGACATTATTTTGGATCGACATAATTTGTTTTTGAAGAAACCATATATTTTGTTGATGGAATTGATATTATACTGTTGATTCAATTAGACTACATTCTTGATTTGAACAAGCTGCTTCCATGGAATAATCATATATCAGGTTGATTCAACAAAAAATTGCTCAGACCAACAAAAATAACTCAACCATAAATAATTTGTTGATGCAACAAATCCTTTTTTTCCGTGTAAGGTTTTGATAAATGCAGATGATAATTACCATAGCAGCGAAATATCGGCTGACAGCTATTTGACATGAAATTAGTTGATATTTTGATTTTTGAAAGTTTGGTTGCAATTATCGCAATAAACTATCGAAAGCAGCTGCGATAGTGAATTTGAAAATGTCTATACGAAATTTCCAATATAACAGTTAGTAAGTATTGGTATTCTGTTCAAATCTCAGTATTTGATACAAATGAAAATTAATAAAGAAGAAATTGTATTCTACAAAGAAAAATAATATGGAAATGTGTCTCATTGATTTATTATTCTACATGGTTGCCGAAAAATAGTGTACGCAACACGTCCAAAAAGAGTTTTTTTGGACTCGCAGACTTCCAGGACTCGCCAACGGCTTGGCCTAGAATTTTGTCTACTCGTCCAAAAATAGTTATTTATTTTACAAGGGGAAAAAGTAGTAGATTTTAGCTCCAGGTTGTGTTGTCTCCCGACGCGTAGCGGAGGGAGACAAAAAAGGACTCTCAGTTCTTTCTCGGAGACGGCATTATTGACCCATTTTTCGGAACTATAGCACAACAAAAGCCATCAACAGTGTATATATATATGTAATATATATCCGGGAAAAAAGTGCTCCCTCTTTTCCCACGGAAAAAAGTAATTTATGAAAATTATAATTTATAACCTGCCAAAAGAGATGAAATGCCAAACTTTTTTCCCGTCACAGATAAAACAGTATTTTCTGGACTTGTTACGTAAATTACTATTTCATGCATATGTGTTTCCGACCCAATTGAGAAAAATGAATTCATTATACACTCATTTTGATTGTAAACATTTTTTGTTGAATGTAACATGTTTTAAGAAAATCATTATGTTACTTAACGCTCTCCTGGTAATTTGTTTTTTTGTGACAAATGCGAGACATATACCGGGTGTCCCATTTTAATCTTTATTTGGAAATTTCTCGAAATGTATGCATCTGACAAAAAAAATTGACGAATAAAAGTTGTATGGTTTGGAGGGGGACGTCTGGTTATGAAACAAGTTTCACTCCCTGACCCCCAGGGGAGTAAGAAATGGAGGTAACATTGAAATCTTTAATGGAAACCCCTATTTTTTTTGCAGATTCTGGAAGAGCATTAAAAACTATAAAGCTTTCATTCGGGAACTTCTTTTTTATTTTCACAAGATGGCGCTGCGATCGTAAAAAACTATATTTCACTATTTACACATTTCAACCCCCTGAAGACGAGGAAGAGTGTAGGGTGTGATATTTTCCCAGACAAACGCCATTGGGGTGATATTCACACGACAAATTAACGCTAAACGAACGTACTCACCTTGACACCTCTACATAGAAAAGAGAAAAATAAGCATGGTTCAGCAATTAAGGTATCATTTAGGTCAGACTAAAGCTGGTTTTAAGTGAGATTGACTACTTTATCAAGTGTTCGAAATGACCTCCATTTTCTTGAATACACAAGTTCACTCGTTTTTCAAAATTCCGCACTGTCGCTTCCAACATAGCAGGCGTTAAGCCATGCACGCTCCTCTAATTCTATCTTTCATATTCTCGCGTGTGGTTGGGGGTTCGCGAAACAAAATGTTTTTGATGTAACCTCACAGAAAGAAGTCTGGGGAAGTCAAGTCGGGTGATCTGGGTGGCCAACTACAAACTAAATAGTAAAATATTGTTTTTCAAGATCGCAGCGCCATCTTGTGGAAATAAAAAAGAAGTTCCCGAATAAAAGCTTCATAGTTTTTAATGCTCTTCCAGAATGAGCAATAAAAAATAGGGGTTTCCATTAAATATTTCAATGTTACCTCCATTTCCCACTCCCCTGGGGGTCAGGGGGTGAAACTTGTTTTATAACCAGACGTCCCCCTCCAAACCATACAACTTTTATTCGGCAATTTTTTTTGTCATATGCATACATTTCGATAAATTTCCAAATAAAGATTAAAATGGGACACCCGGTATATGAATGTCTGCTAACTCTAGGATTCATCTCTGGAGGAATAAATATTGAATAATACACAGAATCATCTTGGAATATTATCACATCAAGAGAAACATGTTTTCGGACGTATATCCATCATCAGCCAAAGAAGAAATGTGTCCTACAATAGAGACAATAAGGTAGGTATATCAAAGGAAACCTTACAATAGGAAGTTGAAAAAAAATGTCATGTACAATATTGAAAAATTACAAAACATTGAAAACTAGTGGCTAATTATTTGAGAGGGCTCCTTTTCATAGGTACACAAAAAGTTGGTAAGAATGTAAGTAGCTACGCGTTATTAGCCAATAAATATGATGATCGTGCAAAAATTATGATCCTATATCGAAACAAAACTTTTATCAGAATGAATGTAAGCACACGGTAATGAAGTTGAGAAATCGATAATGATTCAGCCAATTGAAAACATAAGTTCCTACGTATTACTTGCATTTAAATATGTAATTTATCCTCTATTCAATCCTCTCATGATGATAATAATACTAATAATAAAACTAATGATGATAAATGTTTTTATTGGCCAGATATTTGATCAAATAAGCTAGCAGAACCGCACTTAAGATATGTTTCAAGTTTTTCATCAGCCATAATCGAAGGTTAATTCAAGGCTGATTTATTAGCCTATCGCCGAATATATTTCTCTTCAATTTATGAAAAAAAACGTGGGTTCTGCTAGCTCAATATTAAATTAGCAGAACCAGTTTCTGAATAAAAGGTAAATCACAAAACTAATTAGCCCATAATTTAAGGCTTATTTGAGGCTCTAATCCTAGGCTATTGGCGAATCTTTTCGCACATTGTTTTTTATTGATATAATCATCACACAAACTAGTTTAGAACTATGACCTAGGAATGTTATTGTTTATACACTCAGTTCCAAAAAAAGTTACGCACTTGATATTTGACCTATCTTCTTAAAAACAAAAACAAAAAATAGTAGGCAGATTTTTACTTTTTTTTATTTGTTGGTAGGTAATGCATTTGTCTTTAAAAAAAAATAAAGAGGTGAACATTTTTTCAAAGCCTCCTTGATGGTGGTGGAATAACTCGAACCATGATTTATTCTTAATTTTTCACTCACCCTGTGTGTTAATTGAGTAATGGCATGGAAAGTGCTTACACCCTATACGAAAGAGGCTTCTTTTGCGAGCATTTTGTTTTTTTATTCATTGATTTATCTCTAATATTTTCCGAATTACAGCTTTTTTTGATGAATCCTTGCAGATTACCAACTTTCTGAATTTATCGAGAAACAATTTTCTAATGAAATAAACTGATACCAATAATTTTAAAAACCATTTTTATTGAACACAAAATTATAAATTGGGATGACTGCTTAATACCGTGTATTGCCTCCTCTAGCAACTCTAAGAACTTCTAATCTACGAGGCATACTGGAAATTAAGTTGCTTATCGTTTCCATTGGTATACGATCCCATTCTTCCACTAATGCATCTGCCATTTCTGCGGGACCGGAGACCTTTCGCGAGAACGTACGCTTCTCCCTAATTCATCCCACAAATGTTCTATAGGATTCATATCGGGGCTTCTCGCAGGCCATTGTAACGTGGTAATACCAGTAGCTTCAGAGAAGTTTCGCACTATTGCTGCGGTGTCTGGTCGGTCATTATCCTGCATCAATATAAAATTATTGCCCACTAACTCTGCATAAGGTAAGACATACTGCTCTGAAATGTCAATGTAAATTTGGGCATTCATCGACTGCCTCACCGGAAAAACATGAAGGGGTGTCTTTCCATTCATTGAGATCCCTCCCCACACCATAACGGACCCACCATTGAAACTTTCGCATTCTGTTATTAAATTTTGATTAAACCGTTCACCAGTTCTTCTCCACACTCTTTTTTTTTTTCATCCACCATGTTAAGGCAAAACCTTGACTCATCCGTAAACAAGACATTCGACCAATCAGGAATATTCCACTGTCCATAATTTTCAACAAAATTTCTTCTAGCAGCACGATGTTCGGGCAATAATTTGGGACCTTTTGCAGGTCTCCTAGCTTCAAAATTGACTTCTTTCAGACGTCTACATACCGTCTGCTTACTTACTGCAACATCACGAATTTGGCGAAGATCTTGCTGAACATTTACCGCAGTATTTGATCGATTCCGTGAAATCCGCAATGTCAAGAAGCGATCATCTCTTGGAGAAGTTTTTCGGGGGCGACCAGAACCGACCCTCCGAGCGGTGCTTCCTGTTTGTTCGTACTTGCGGATTGCTTTACGAGCAGTTGCTTCATGAACTCCCTCTGCACGAGCGGCGTAACGTTTACTACGCCCATCGTTTACTAACGCAACTAATCTTGCTACTTGTTCAGGATTTATTTGAGGCATTTTATGTAATTTTAGTCAATGAAACAAGACACTTAATTAATGACACAACGAAAAAAGGCAACGGCATTTGTTTTTTTAAAGACAGTGTGATCCTACCAGAGTACAACCCAATCAATTTTGAGTACTCTGATCCTTCAATAAATTTAATTTGTGGGATAAGCGTAAGGTATCAGCAAAAAGCTGTAATTCGGAAAATTTTAGAGATAAATCAATGAATAAAAAACAAAATGCTCGCAAAAGAAGCCTCTTTCGTATATGGTGTAAGCACTTTATATACCATTACCCAATTAACACACACGGTGAGTCAACAATTAAGAATAAATCATGGTCCCAGTTATTCCACCACCATCAAGGAGGCTTGGAAAAAATTGTCACCTCTTTATTTTTTTTAAAGACAAATGCATTACCTACCAACAAATAAAAAAAAATCGACCTACTATTTTTTTTTTAAGAAGGTAGGTCAAATATCAAGTGCGTCACTTTGTTTGGAACTGAGTGTAGAAGGAACAGTTTCTACCAAGTCCAGTGATTACTATTAATTCCATCTTCACACATACCTATAAGAATCAGAGAATTAATGCAGTTGAGTCTTTATTACTCTTCATTTATAGTTTGGTTTTGACAGTTCAATGTAAGTTATCGAGTGCCTTGCAGTATTATCAGTTTGAAACCAAATGATAGGCTGAAATAACATATTGCTATTGGTTAAAATAATGAAAATAATGAAAATAATAATCGATAATATTTGAAGGACCGTGGTATTACCTTCGAAATATTTGTGGTGATGTATTTCAACTATTACTTGTTTTATATGTGACAACCACTTAAATTCAAATGTAGTGTCTATTATTGTCATGTCTGAGTTTATACCCGGTTATGGTATTTACCTAGGGCCACTATAGAAAGTAGGCAAGAACACAGCCTCAGTAAGTAGCTCTTTACGAAAAGTAAGCACATCGCACAGTTTTCGTTTATTCTGCCAGTATAGGCCTTTTCATCTAGATATATTTTTGAGACGCATGCGCTCGTTTTTAGATCCAAAAATGTATTGGAATATGCGAAGGTGAAGTTTCATTGGCTATAATTCCAACACAAATTGCTGATTGGCCATTTCGAATATGGCGGGCGAGATGGCGGGTATTATTGACGTTTTGTCAAATGTCAACAGTGTCAACCACCATGGGCATTCGTCATAGAGAAACAACAATAACAACAGAGTATTTTTGTTTTTATATTCCTGGTGTGTATTAACTGTATTATGATAATTTAATTCCAAAAAACTTACTTGCTCGTTACTGAGGAGTGTGGTACTATGGTGTAGGTGTTTCGGTAAAAATGGCCGCCACTGTCGTTGGATGCGAGATGTAAACAGAGATAGGCATTTGTCATCTAAATGAAAAGTCCTATTGGTATCCCTGATAACACAATTATGTCCCATGGATATCCTTAGGACGTCCTGTCGGGACATTCAGGACGTCCATAGGACGTAAGGATTTGGTACCGTGGACGTCCATTGGACGTCTGTGGGACGCACAAATGTCCCACTTGAGGACCAACTAGGGATTTTCTTGAGGGATGTCCCTGGGACAACTATCAAATACCTAAATCCTACAGTATTCCTCATCAAGCACTACGAAGGGCATCTTTAGGACATCCGTAGGACAACCTATCAACAACACTGAGGGATATTAATTGGATGTCCATAGGATGTCCCAGGAACGTACGAATTATGCTTGAAATTGAACTTTTCTGGGTCCCTCTAGGGCCAGATCTTGCATAACTGATGAGGACATCCAGTTGAGTTGATGGTCCGTATAGAAGGTCCCCAATAGATCCTGAAAATGTTTCCCAAAGATGTCCAATGGACTTACGTGAAGGACATTGACGAGGAGTTTTTAATAGCCTACGAGCAATCATTCGTCGGCGAGGTGTAAGTTAACGTCATCGCAGGGACAACATATTGAAAGTACCGACTGGGACGTCTGTAGGACGTTATTTCTAGGACATTGGAAGAGTACAGTTCATGTATTTGAGAATTTGAGACATTCGAAGGATGTCCCTAAGGGACATTTCGATTGTTATACGATCCTGGAAATATTAAGGGCGTCTGTGCAGAGATATTTGAAGGAATGTACCATCAGGGACGTTCCATGGTTGTCTAGAAGGAACATTATATAAGATCTGAAGTCATGCCAGAAAATGTACTACTCGGGACATCCGATGGATGTCCCTAAAGGAACGTTAAGAATCATATCCCATCAGGAACATGCCAAGGACGTCCTTGCATGGACATTCTACATTATGTACCACGTGAGACGTCTAAGGGATGCTATTTCTAGGACATTTGAAATGATGTACCTGCTGGGACATTCCGTTGACGTCCTTGCTCGGACATTGCATGAGATGTACGGGATGGGACGTCCCAAGGAAACTCATTTTTGGTCCGGGACATTCGGACTTGAATTGTACCAAATAGGGACATCCCTAGGATGTTGTGTGCTATTGGGGATGTCATTAATTAATTAATTTTATTCATATTTTATTAATATTTCATAATCCTTGTCGTATATACACGATAGTCTGTATTTTTCCGGCAATAAATTATTCGAAGCCTTATCTGCATTTTTTATGATATTCTTGGGTAAATTCGTATTTATTTCCATTATTTCTATAAGACTACAGAGAGAAAGCAGCAATGACATTCACTAAATCTAATGATGACAGCAATATTCAACAAACGTCAAAATATCAACAAATGCCATGCCAACCATGAGGAGAAAAATGGAAAGAAAATACTAGGAACAATGAACCGCATTTTAAAATCGATTTCTCATTACAATTATATATTTTTTCCATGAAATATAAAATCTTGTATGCCCCACGAGCGATAATACAGGGTCCTGCAGCTCACCTCCCGTCTTCTATAGCTCAGTTATGAGTTGAGTCGGGATTTTGATATTTTGCAGATTCTAATTGTATTATAAGGCGCATACCAGGAAAATAGTTCCGATTATACAGGGTGTCCCAAGAAAGTGTGACGTCATGACAATATTTTTTTTTTCAATGACATCGTATATATTTTGTTGCACATTTGAGTGCTTCTAGTGGTTACCTACATACTCCTTGAATTTAATTGAAATCGGTTCAGTGATATTCACTATGTAAAAAAAATATAACACAAAAAAAACAATTTTGCACCACTGGTCAAAAACATTAATAACAAAAAAGAGAGTGCCTGGTAAATAGAATCAAAAGAGATACATATCGAATAAGGCCTAAGAGTATCGCTAACCGAGTTTGATTGACACGAATCACTATATTTTTCCTATTTCATATTGGAGCCCCTGTATATTATCATTTCATTCGATGCGTGAATAAAAAACAAACTTTTTTCTCATTACAACCCCATCGAAATTCTCATCGTATCAAAAGTTATCTGCAGAAGTCAGGAGTCAATTTGGGCTTGAGTCGTTCAAATTCAATACATAGTTAGCTTATTATCATAAATTTTTTGACCTGTTTACAATTCACAACGAAATATTATTTTTTGTCATAAAGTACAACCAAGAAAAACTCGTAATTATGATTTTGATATTAGGAAAATGTAAAGAAAATCTTTTTTGGCCAGTCGAGTTTTCGCACAACGTTATCCGTCCAGACAAAATAAGGAGCCTGCAGAACTTATTGGATAGGTTTGTACGAACCGGGAATGTAAAATATACAAAATACCAGTTAGAGATAGACATTTAGCTGTTATCTGTTACGGAAAATCCTTCCATTAACCAGCTAGCAATTGCAGATGCCTTGGACGTGAGCGAAAGAACTGTTCAACGAATTTTGCATTTCTATGCCTTTTATATTCAGTTTCATCACGAACTCTAATTTGACAAGATTTCGAAAAACGTATCGAATTTAGCAACTGGGAGCAAGGTAAAATTGTATAGTAGATCTCGACTTTTTTGATAAGGTTTTGTTTTCTGAAGAGACCACCTTCCATAAGAATGGATTTGTGAATCGTCACAACTTTCATTTATTACTCCGACCACAATGCAAAGGTTTTTTAGTCAGATTGAAACTTATGTGAAAATGTACCAATAGCTGTGAGGAATGCAATGTGGCTACAACATGGAGCCCCAGCACATTATTCATCACAAGCCAGGGAACATCTCAACAGAACCTTTCCAGATCGGTGGATTGGAAGAGGAGAGCCAAGTAAGTGGCCGTGGAAATAGTAGAGTACCATTTGATCATGTCTCAATATCATGGTCAATGTACACATTTTAATTTCTATTGTAGTAGCCCTGATGATGGAAATAAACAGTTCTGAAAGCTCGCACAAACTGCGATGAGTTCACCTTTACTTTTCTGCAATCCCCACTAGCAAGCTGATTGTATCTCTAACGTTTCAGCAACGACTTCCCTTCCTTCCACTATATGTATACACAGGGTGTAATTCAATTGATGGCTGAAAATATAGGATATAGCTTATTTTGAGAATCAACGTTCATATGAACATATTTCCTAACCTCTTAACTTTCTAACTATAGGGTGTTAACATTTTATTTTCTCCTTATTGATTGAAGAAACTTTCACAATGTAAAAAACTGTCACGTTTATGAATACTTGTCAAAATAGGACCGCAACGTAATCGATCGAATGTCATTAATATATCTCCGATTTTTTATTTTATTCACTAGAAGGAAGATATCATAAGGTTGGGAAGTTTTTTAATTTTTTTTTGCAATTGCATTACCTTGTTGGTCCCAGCACTGGGACCAAACGCCCCATAAGTCGAAACTTGTGCGGGCTTAGGTGAGCATATAGACACAAATACATCCATGGCCTAACTAGGATTCGAACCTATGTCTCGGTGGGAGTAACGCCCTTCAGAATAATATGCCACTTGACCCCTTTTCCAATTGAGATTCTATGGGTAACATTTACCCCTCCTAGGGGTTTGAACCAAGAGGGCTAAAAATATTTATTATAAGTGTCCCCCTTGAAAAGAAAAATTGATGTGTCTCCTCGATTTTTCATATCATTTACTAGAAGGAAGATATTGAGAGTGGGAAGTTTTCAAAATGTCAGCCTGCCTTTTTTTTAGTTAATAATTTCATCCGAGAATAATCCTCTTCAATATTACCGAATTTCATGGAATTTCATATTAATGAAAATAGTTATTTATTATACAAGGGAAAAAAGTAGTAGATTTTAGCTCCAGGTTGTGTTGTCTCCCGACGCGTAGCGGAGGGAGACAAAAAACCGTGAGCTTAAATCTAATATTTTTCCCGTGTATAATACACTATTTTTTTCTGTGACAGAAGGAAGGACGAATCAATATTGAGAAGATATTACATTATTTCGAAATCTGAAAATTATCGACGTGAAATTTCAAGTTTTTAACAGTAGGGACACCTGCGTTTTATAGACATCTTTATCATTCTTTTGAAGTAATCAAATATCTGATGTCACTTCTGTCAGTTCAATTCTGTGATTCGATTTTGAAAAATTGCGAATTCAGTAGTTGTTTAGTAATATACGAAACCGCGAAGTTGAATGGAAGATAGAAGGACTTGCAGTTCTTTCTCGGAGACGGTATTATTGACTCATTTTTCGGAACTATAGCACAACAAAAGCCATTAACAGAGTATATATATGTGATATATATCCGGGAAAGTAGTACTCACTTTTTTCCCACGGGAAAAAAGTAATTTATGAAAAGTGACATTTTATAACCTGCCAACAGCGATGAAATGCCAAACTTTTTTCCCGTCACAGAAAAAAAATTTTTTTTGTCAGGGCGTGTGTCGAAGTGATAATCGAGCACTGAATTCAATGGACGCTGTGTATAGAAACCCCATATGTGATTTAATTCTCTTAATGAGATTCAAAAAATATTCAGGGTGTGTTCCGTTTGGAAAAATTGTCGTGGACGTCTTAAGTCAAACGTGGATCACTCTGTATATTCAAATTCCACTTATAAATGTGAGAAATTTGAAACAAAAATCGACGTGTTACAGTAGATTCCTTGAAAATGCATAATACGGCTAATAATGAATGTATCCACTACTCCAAATATATTTTTGAATGTTGCTTTTCATGGAGCTCCAAAAATTCAATAATATAGAGGGTGTTTTTTTTTTGATAAAATTGTCACGGGCGTCAAAACTCGTCACCCTGTATATTCAATTTTCACTTATAATTGTGGAATATTCAAAATAAAAAATCGACTTAATTCAGTAGATTCCTTGAAAATGCATAATACTGAAAATTAATGTATTCACTACTCCACGTGTGCAATCAATTTAACGAAAGCACTGTATACAAACCATATCTATAATATATTCTTGAATGTAGCTTTTCATGTTATTTAAGAAAAAATTGTCGCGGACGTCAGAACTCAAACTAGGATCATCCTGTATATTCAATTTTCACTTATGAATGTGGGAAAATGAGAATAAAAATCTACGTGTTTACCAGGAAATTTCACAAAAATAGACAGTTTGGCTAAAAAAGAATTTATTCCTTTCATTTGCACCTTTCTACGAAGGCGCTGAAGGGCCACCTATACTTTTTTTTTCGAATCCCGACTTTAAAGTCGGACCCCCGACTTTAAAGTCGGGGGTCCGAGATTAAAGTCGGGGGTCCGACTTTAAAGTCGGGGGTCCGAGATTAATGTCGGGGGTCCGACTTTAAAGTCGGGGGTCCGAGATTAAAGTCGGGGGTCCGACTTTAAAGTCGGGGGTCCGAGATTAAAGTCGGGGGTCCGACTTTAAAGTCGGGGGTCCGAGATTAAAGTCGGGGGTCCGACTTTAAAGTCGGGGGTCCGAGATTAAAGTCGGGGGTCCGACTTTAAAGTCGGGGGTCCGAGATTAAAGTCGGGGGTCCGACTTTAAAGTCGGGGGTCCGAGATTAAAGTCGGGGGTCCGAGATTAAAGTCGGGAGTCCGAAACTGAAGTTAGGAGCAAGATTCTATTCTTTAAATATGTGGACAGAAATGAATATTTTCCATTGTTACTCATCAGTTTGATGTCAGCAACATGCTCCTGAATTTTCTACATGTACTCGAGAAACACCCTGTACGTTTATGTACAAACAATAATTTTACATCCATTGGATTATCATCACATAAGGATCAGTCAAAATCCTTCCTTTTGGATGTACACTGAATGTCAAATAATGGATCACACCTGTACGATCATTATCGTACGTATAGGGTGATTGTATACATATATTCCACTTCATAGCTGAGAATCTCATTTGTTTGTTTAAAGGGTGCAAAAAGATTACAATACAAAACATATATTTTCACAAATGAACTACCCTGAATGTCATTCCGTCCTTGGGTAGAGCTCAGAAAGATGAGTTTAATGATATATGATTACATTTGTAGGTATGAGATCACCCCTTCCGGACTATTTTCATAATCTTCTTCAATGAATAGCCAAATTTCAAAGCCTTATGAAAACGTTGAGAATCAAGTTTTCAATGCGCAGTTTTCATTATGAATTAACTGATTATACAGGGTGGTCCACGGTGGATGGCCTATTAGAAGTATCTGGAGAACGAAAAAACAGAACATTCTGAAAATTGGGATACTTTGATAATTGAACATTCTCTATCCCACTAGAATATTTTCATCGATACAGTGTTGCCACTTCTATAAGAAACAACTAGCAACTTCGCTATTTTGAATGGAGCACCCTGTATTCTATTGCATTATTAGATTCTTCCTGAAGAGCTGATTTCATCAATCTTGGGATCTAGCAGGAATGATTACAGAGATATATGATGTTCAAAATCGAGATTTTTTAATTTCAGGATTTTTTTGTGTCGAAACTATTCATTATCGATCGAAACGACTAACATGTCCCTATCTTAACTTTTGATTCACTAAATACTGGAATTTCATTGGAACAAATACAGGGTGCTTCAAGATTCAGAATTCTGATCACCCTGTATCTGTTCCAATTAAATGTCAGTAGATAGTGAATCAAAAGTTAAGATGGGGACATGTGAGCCGTTTTGATCGATAATGAATAGTTTCGACACAAAAAAATCCTGAAATTCAAAATTCTAGATTTTGAACACCCTATATCTTTGTAATAATTCCTGCTAGACCACAAGTGTGATGCATCGATGAAATCAGCTCTTCATGAAGGATCTAAAAATGCAATAAAATACAGGGTGCTCCATTCAAAATAGCGAAGTTGCTAGTTGTTTCTGATAGAAGTGGCAACACTGTATTGATGAAAATATCTTGGACGGATAGAAAATGTTAAATTATCGAAGATTCCCAATTTTCAGAATGTTCTGTCTTCTCGATCTCCAGATACTTCTAATAGGCCATCCACTGTGGATTACCCTGTATATGTTATATTGATATGTTGTCAATATTGAGGATATTCGAATTAAACAAAAGTGATGACGTATTTTGCAAACCGATCATCTTCTCGGAATTTTCGTATGTATTCAATTTCATTCTTGGATAGAGCTAAGAAAGACAAATTCAATGATATATGATATCATAGAATGGGTCTGAGAACACCCGTTTCGGACTTATCCATGAAGTCCGAGATTAAAGTCGGACCCCCGACTTTAATCTCGGACCCCCGACTTTAATCTCGGACCCCCGACTTTAAAGTCGGACCCCCGACTTTAATCTCGGACCCCCGACTTTAAAGTCGGACCCCCGACTTTAATCTCGGACCCCCGACTTTAATCTCGGACCCCCGACTTTAATCTCGGACCCCCGACTTTAAAGTCGGACCCCCGACTTTAAAGTCGGACCCCCGACTTTAATCTCGAACCCCCGACTTTAAAGTCGGACCCCCGACTTTAATCTCGGACCCCCGACTTTAATCTCGGACCAAAGTCGGGGGTCCGACTTTAAAGTCGGGATTCGAAAAAAAATAGTATAGGTGGCCCTTCAGCGCCTTCGTACCTTTCTGTATATTCAGGGTGTCCCGAAAATAGCCTGCCAGCGGCTTCTTCGACCAAAAATAGGAATAAGCGTTCCAATGAACATGAGTCGAGAAAAGGGAGCTACGGCCCCCTGAAGATGATATTTCTTGAACATTTCCGAAACGCTACGTGATGAAAATTTTCCATGCCCAATGCGGTGATCATGAAATCGTTTCAGGGTTTCATTCAGACGTATATAATACAGGGTGGGACTACATGAAATATTGCTCAAACTTCTTCCTATGCATGTTTTTTGACAATTTAATCTCGGATTATGAAATCCACACCGTATCACAGAAAAAAAAAGGCTCTTGGTCCGCATCGATCAGATGTATCAGTTTCGAGTGATTTAAAAATATTAATGCACTCACCTCTTATGCATAAAGTTGTCAATTTCCAGATCATAGTGGCTATAAAAAAATCGAGTACTTCCCTTTTACCTAATAATCTCATAACAGCGCTGGAAAGAGAAAAATGAGGATGAAAAAACTACTTCAATTTTTGTGCATTTTTTTCCATTTCCACTACTGTTATGCATAATATCTGAGATGTAACAATATTTTCAAATTTCCTTTACTCGATTATAATACTTCTGATCGTAACAGAACAGAAGTACCTTTCTCTGTAAAGAGGTGCGAAATTTCATAATCTGAGATTGAATTGTCGAAGAATATGTATACAAAAATTTTTGAGCAAAATGTAATGTAGTTCCACTCTGTATTATACACTCCTAATTGAAATTTTGAGATGATTTAATTTGCACTGCATTGGGCTTGGAAAGTTTAGTTCTTGTACCAAATTGCATTTTTTTATCACATGGAATTTCGGAAATACTCAAGAAATATCAACTTCAGGAGCACCCTTTCAGGGGGGCATAGCTCCATCAGAAGACATTTCTCGACTCATGTTCATTGAAAATCTTCGTTCTATTTTTTGTATTGAAAGCCGCTGGTGAAGTTTGGCAGGCTAATTTCGGGACACCCTATATACAGTCTGTCCAAGATAAGGTTGAACAGCATGGGGATCTCGAAATCGGTAAGAGATACGAAATCGGTTAAATGGGGAAAAAGTTGCGCATTCGGAGGCTCATATCAAGAGCCTTCGAAAATTTTGAAAATTATTCTCAGTTTTTGAGTTATATCGAAAAAAGTGAATTTTTGGAATTTCTATATTATTTTTTTTTCTCCGTTATTATTAAAGATATAGCAGAACTGAGAATACCTTCTTATAGCAACTTTTGATGACGGTCAACGTGGTGATACCGATTTTTTCATGCGACGTTTCGTATTCGTGGAACCATCATCAACTTTTGTTTTTTAAATACGGTCCTGATAATTTTTTCACAGATTCTAAATGGTTTTTTTATTCTGAATTCAACCATGTATTATACAAGGTGGTTCATTTGTGTTTCGACCTATTTTTGGCCATCATCAATGTTTTTTCGAAACTCCAAAGGAAAAATGCCATCAGTTCCACTTATTTTGAAGGAAAATTAGTCAACACACTAATACCTCATCAACTGGTATCAATCAACAACCCACTTCATTTTGCGGAAACAGAAATTCCATCCATACAAATTCAGAATATGTCAAGCGCTAAAACCAGGCGATGACGAAAGGCGCAAGACATTCTGTGAGTGGTATACCAGGAAATGTTAAAATTTTGCAGATTTCTTTCGAACAATCATCTGGACTGATGAAAGCATGGTCACTAATCATGGTAGCTTCGATAAAAAAAATACACATTATTGTTCACGAGAAAATGAACATTTATACATTACAGCGAGACACCAACACCGTTTCGGCTTTAATATGTGGGTTGCAATATTTGGTACACGAATAGTTGTTCCTTCTATTTACCATGAAACACAGACTTCCGAACGTTATAGAAATTTGCTTGAGAATCATCTTGAGGAAGCTCTGGATGATTTAACGATTGCGGAAGTACAGAACTGTTGGTTTCAACAAGATGGCGCTCCGGTACATAATTCCAGAGAAGTCCGTGCGTTTTTATCCCTTGGCCGGCGCGGTCGCCTGATTTGACACAGCTGGATTTTTCCTTAGGGAATATATCGAACTTTGTACATGCAAATAACTTTGATGATGAAGAAGAACTGAGGGACAGTGTCTTCGAAGCATTCAATAAAATAACCCCAGAAATGCTTAGCAATGTCTTAGAAGCAACTGTGAGAAGAGGATATCTTTGTTCAGAAAATAATGGTTATCATTTTGAACATTTGTTATGAATGTCTCTATAGGTATTGTCAAAGTTAATTTGTTAAAATAATTCGTGTAAGAATTCATCAACAATTTTAAACGCTGCATTGATCGAATGATGTAGTGGAATATTTTTTATTCACTTTTCAGTATTGAATAACTAATCCATCAAGTTTGACACTAAATGATCAGAAATAAGTGGAATGATGGCATTTTTCCTTTGGAGTTTCGAAAAAACATTGATGATGGCCAAAAATAGGTCGAAACACAAATGAACCACCTTGTATAATACATGGTTGAATTCAGAATAAAAAAACCTTTTAGAATCTGTAAAGAAATTATCAGGACCGTATTTAAAAAACAAAAGTTGATGATGGTTCCACGAATACGAAACGTCGCATGAAAAAATCAGTATCACCACGTTGACCGTCATCAGAAGTTGCTATAAAAAATTATTCTTAGTTTTGCTGTATCTCTAATAGTAACGGAGAAAAAAAAACAAAATAGAAATTCCAAAAATTCACTTTTTTCGATATAACTCAAAAACTAAAAATAATTTTCGAAATTTTCGAAGGCTCTTGATATGAGCCTCCGAATGCGCAACTTTTTCCCCATTTAAGCGACTTCGTATCTCCTACCGTTTCCGAGATCCCCATGCTGTTCAACCTTATCTTGGACAGACTGTATATTCATTGAATGTCGAGAGAAGGTTTTAAGAATTATCAGAAGGACATTCTTAGAACGTACATTTCCGTCCCATTTGCATGTTCTTAGGATGTTCCCAGAAAGTTCAGTGAGAACATTTTGAGAATAATCGAAATGTTCCACGAGAATATTCTAAGATCGTTCTCAAAATCACTTTGTGCTGTTTGGGCAGCAACACTACATCTTTTCTAAATCGGAATATTCCGAAACCGGTTCACGGTATTAAGTTTTACCAGGAGTTCATTTTTAGTGTTGAATGATGTTCAAGTTCACATAATATTTTGTCATGAAAATCAAACCTCAAAAATATTTTGTTAAAAACTTCTTGATGGTACAAATAACCTTGTAACTTACAGAGTTGCCAGTAGTTTCGGCATATTCATAAAAAAATGTGTATACAAATTGTTTTTCCAACACCTTCTATCTTGAAACCAGATGCCGTTACGGACATTTTCTACTGGTCAAATCCAACTTATTCTGCAGCGTTCTACCTTCACTATTTGCAAAGGAGCCACCTATTTTTTAAACACCCTGTATGACTAGCAATTCTGGATGAACACCTACCCATCTGGGCTCCAAAACCAACTCCAAGCGCCCTGAATATGACACTGAATATGCCCACAAAACACAAATTTTTCACTATGGATCGGGATAATCATCTATCATCTTGCATATGCCTTTATGTCACAGTTTGATCCTCTAAGTCTACCGTGCCTATGTCATGGACAAGTACAGGAATTTTTTGAGATTACGAAGGTTGGATAAAACTGATTGTTCGTTAAGTACACCGTCACGTGTTATCAATGAACATATATAAATATGGCTGTGATAAAATGTCGATCAGTTTGTTTCATCGCGGCTTCAAGATGTTGACAGAAATCGCCATATTATTTGCTAGTGTGGGCATAGTAGCCATTTTATATGTAAAATACAAATACGGATACTGGAAGAGGAAAAATATTCCTTACTTGGTGCCAACGTTTCCAACTGGAAATAACACGACTTTCTTCCCGGAAGGACAATCAATTGGAAAGCCATCTTATGATTTCTATCAAGAATTCAAAGCAAGAGGGGCGAAAATGGGTGGTGAGTTTTTGAATTTAGTACCCACCCTTTTCATTTGGAAACCACCTTAGGGGCTAGTGAAATTAAACTATAATGTAATCAACTTGTTTGAATTATCATGATTTCTCATGGACATGAAATACAGGGTGTTCCTTAATAATATGCAAATATTCGAAATGCCGTTTCTTCGACCCATTTCAAGGATAAAACTTCAAATGAACATATGTCGTAAACGTCCTAACTTTTGAGATACAGGGTGTGAATGTTGAAAATATGCATAGATTATTTTTTTGTCCACCCTGTATAGTTTTTCGTGCTGGCAAAATTCAGTCTGCTATGTAACTGAATCGGTATACAAATTTCAAAATGTTACATACGGTGGTCATCCAGTAATGGATGTCCTGAATGGAGTACTTAAACATCAACATTTGAAGTCTGGTCTCGTTTATCATTTTTTTTACGAAAACGAAGCGTTCTATCGAGTATCAACAAAAGAATCTTTCTTGTACATAATTAAATAGCCTTTTATAGCATTGTATGAAATTTGGAAATTTCTTGTCGTTGCTCGTTTCTAAGAAAAATATAAACAATAATTTTCCCGTAACGGTGCCACTGGTAGAGAAAATGAAAATTTTCGTACATCAGAGATTGCACCTTGATGCATAAAAGACGAAAAGACGTGTACCAAATTTCATACGGATGTATACAATATTGTCTTAGTTATCATCAAAAAACTGAATATTTTTCAAAGCTTCATCACCCCGTATCTCAAAAGTTAAGGCTTTTCGCATATACGTTCATGTGAAGTTTTTTTTTCTTAAAATGAGTCAGAGATTCACCCCCTCAAATATTAGCAGGTCTCCAACGAAGACCCTGTATATCTTGTCGTCGATATTAGTAATGTCTCATCCCTGAAAAATATTTTGTAAATATTCCTGAAAGATATCTTGCGGGTCCAGCTTCTTTCACCCGGAACAATCATTGGACGTCGATAAGATACATCGGATATTCAATAGATGTTTTACATATGTCCCAAATAGCAAGTACCTATGTATTGTTTCATGAGATATTCCTAATAATTATTGAATTCTGTTCCGAATTTCTGAATAATGATACATTGAATCAAAACCTTCGTATTCGTGCCCGATAGACTCTCATATTATTTTGCCTTATGCTTATGTGAACATGGTTTTCTGTATGTACCTACGTTATCTGAATAATCTGAAAAAGTATTAGGAATATAAAACCAAGGAGAAAATTGAATCAGGTACTCATGTGTGAATCAAATTTTGCGTGGAAAGATTATGCAGTATACCAAACAATTAGTGTGAACGTCCTTGAGGTGCCGAGGCAGATCGTTGTAGAAAATGGCGATTTTCTCTATTATTTTAATCATTTACACGTTTTTGATTGGTTGGGATATTTGTGTTGCTAATCTGAAACATTTTGTTTTCGTTTTTGTATTTCGGCCGTTGATTGGATACTGTATAGGTATATTAGTTTATTCAAAGTGAATTGGAGCATCTTCCGCACTGCGCGATGTCTTCGACTTCCTTTTTGAACTATGTACACACGTGGTGTTCGAGTCGCTCAAATTGAATATGGATAAAATACACTTATACCTATACCGTTTCTCTATTGGTAGATCGATCCAGAATACATATAACACTCAACACTAAACTTCAGCAAAAATCCTGATAGGCTACGGATTAGTATCGCAGTATTAAAAAATTTGTACGATCGGCATTTGACAGAATAAACACTTTCAATATGAACCTTAACTCTTGAGGAAACCGTTATTCTTCCAACTATGATATAAATTTTAGGTATCCGATTTGGAAGTCTAAATTTCATGATGTTATCGTTAGTTGCATAACTCATCAACGTAACGACTGAAAATGATAATACGATTTGTCTTATTCATGAAATGATGAGTGTGATAGTTTTAACAAATTCAACTCGTTTCGAAAAGGAATATTCTGAGATAAATTATGAACATGAAAAAATGTTTCATATCTATTGAACATACACGATAAGGATTTGAAAACAAAATCTTCTGAAGTTGAGAATTTGTATTCTCCTTCAGATAGAAATATGTATATTATGCACATATTCTGAACATTCAACCGGACACAACTATACTCTTCCGGCTATTTGCCACATTGAATTATATCTGATGAACATCCAAAAGGAGAGCATGAAAAAATTCAAATCTCCTGAAATTGAGAATTGATATTCTCTTTCAAGTCGAAAAAATAATATGGTGTATTATAATTGGAAAATATAGCTTACCAATATTTTCAGTATTGAAATGAGAATTGAAATGTCTAAGAAAAGCATGTATGAAGTCTAATCTTGAAACTTCCAAAAAAAATCATTCGTATCAGTGATATGGAAATTATAAATCTCACAAACAAGTCATATGTATTTCCATATATATATAAACTCATCTAAGAATATTCCTTCTCAATACTTCCACTAAATCGAAGGGTTCAAACTTGAACGATGGACACTTGTTATTTTCATGGATCTTCAATTGCAGATTCGTGATTAGTTTTTCTCAATTCAGACTTTCTTTCCACGTCCCCTATGATGAATATCGATTTGTCATACATCAAAAAATGACTCGTTTCATTCATAATTGAACGATACTCGCTTCCTGATGAAAATTTTGAAATTCTCATTTGAAATTCTGATTTAGCATTGGTATTTCATGCAATGTTCAGAATTTCATGATTTCTTAATGCACGGTTTTGGAAATATTGAGGAAAATACGTCTTCAGGGTGCCCTATCTGAAAGGGCGAAGCTCCCTTATAGGAATAATCTTTTGACACATATTCATAGGAACTTTTTTTTTTTCATAAAAGCACCTCAAGACTCACCACATGAACTGTTTACTGCGTTAGGAAACACCCTGTATTTGGTTATCTGTTGCAGGAGTTTATGTGGGGATTGATCCACATTTGGTAATCTTGGACCCTGAAATATTGAGAACCATTATGATCAAGGACTTCAATCATTTTATGAACCGTGGTCTCTATAAGATCGAAAACGATCCTCTTACAGTGAATATGGTTACACAGCATGGCACAGAATGGAGGAATGCGAGGGTAATGTTCAAATTTTCTGCATTTTTCATTGTTGCAATTTGTTTTTGTTATATTTCATTATTTTTATGATAGTAGGTATCAAAGAGAGAGAAACTCGAAGTCATTATCACAATAGTTCATGATATGAACGAAAATGGTAGATGACGAGTGAAAAACAAGTACTTTCCTATGGCTATATGCCACGCAGAACATTGAATCACATCCTTCTGAAGTCTATGCTATAATTGGTACAAAACGAATAAAATCGCAGGTGTTTTCTTCCTAAACGGTCAGCTGCGCCTAAGTGGATCAGGAATGCTTGACCACCTGCAGACCAGTTTCGAGCTGTTGACTCTCTTCAGTGCAGACCTGTCCCAGATAGCATTCTTGACCGTTATCTGGTGCGAACCTGACCCAACGTAAACGTATCTCAGCATATATACCCCACGAGGCGTTCAAGGAAGCAAACACTTGCGATTTTATTCGTTTATACGAATTATTGCATAGATTTCGGGAGAATGTAATCCATTGTTTTGCGTTATGAACTATTGTGGTAATGACTTTGAGTTTCTCTCTCTTTGTGACCATTGCGCTCCAAGCGATGAATAATAAAAAAAATATATTTAGACATGCTGTGACGTTCTTTAAGTAAGCAAAGTATGGTACCAATAAAAAAATTGTTATTTTTGTATCTAGAATGCGAAATGATACGTTTGCGAAACTCGGCAAAAAATTACCATTCGACACGCAAAAGCATTTCGCATTCGAGATGAAAACAATATTTTTTCGAATACTGCATTTAAGCTAATATGGAAATGAGAAGTTGATGAATAAGTAGGTATATCTGTCATTACTATTTGAAATATTCTCTTCTCAACATATTGTCGCTTAAGAAGCAATACTGTACGTGTATCTCAATTTTTACTGAAAAAGTATTCATCACACAAACATTGATGTACAGGGGTAGTTTTCATAATGTGAACACCCCTGTATATTTTTTGTTTTCCACTCATTGAGAAAAGTTCAAAGCTGATTTTATACAATTGTCCATACAGATTTCACTCATATTGACAATGATGCCATATCTAGGGTTCAAAGATTTTTTTTTATGGAATGCACCATAGATTTGTACTCATCAATTCATTCTGCTTCAAAATATATGATATGAGGGATTCATATCTATCAAAATATACATCACATTCCATTTAAAAAATATATATACATATTTCTGTATTCTCTGTATATTCGAAGAAATATTGCATCACCGTCACTATGATTCGAACCTGTATGAAAAATAATTAGATCAGTTTCAACATTTTTCGGACCTAAGTAAGAGTTGATTTCTATCAATCTATTCAACTCTGAGATTTTTTTCTAGCATTCCTTCAATTTTCATGTTGGATATGAAGTTATATGAAGTATATTATTTGTTTCAGGTCAAATTCACTAACGTTTTCACATCCGCAAAAATAAAAATAATGTACGATACTATGAAACTAGTCATTCCAAATATGATACCAACATTGGACGAGAAGGCAAAAAACAAAATTGATGTCGATGTTATGGAGACTATGGCTTGTTTCACTACTGATGCAGTTGGTAAGTTGATGAACTAGAGCAAATTCATGAATGCACAAACACCACAGGACTATAACCCAGCGTAAATTGGAAATTAGTTCTCAACTTATTTGCAAAAAAACATGTTCTTCTGCAACCTACACAAAAGTCGTCCATGTTAATACCGAAATTAGCTCTAGAATTGACGTTCCTTTTACTGACACAAACATAGGTATGTAGCTATGCAATTCAGTTCCTAGGAGCTAAAGATCAACATCAGCTCCAAGGAACTAAAAACGATGTAATGTGATTTTTATGTAATAGAGGTCATCAAGAATAAAAACATCGTTACGGTTGGTTATATCGGTTGGAGCGCATACCTGATTTGTTTCCGATTTCGGCAGATTTGGCATCCCATACTCATGCTCTTAAGATATAAATAGGTACATCATTCAGGTATTTTAGTATTTTTTATTTGATCAGGAAAGCCTTCAACATTCACATTCTTGCTCGATCTGTAGTTCATACGGGATCTGATTAATTTGATGACTCGTTTTTGAATAATCATGGCCAGCAATAATTTTTTGTCTCACACAACGATATTGTTTACCTTCATTCGATTACCGAGCCAAACACAGTGGAATATGGAGAGAAATATCCAAGGAATCACATATCGCTGGTGAATAACATGTCAATTATCAAACCTCCAGTGTATCAGGACCGTTTTGGGAAAATCTCCATGTGATGGCAAAAGGAATACCTTCTGAATGACAATCTCAACCTCATATAATTACGATATGTTTAGACATTCTGAAGAAAGAGATTTCGATCATACTAATGATGGAAAAAGGAAAATTGATTTGATGCAGTGTCAACATATTATCAATAACAGGATTTGACATCTGCTTTCCATAAGTTGAATTAAATCTCAAAGAATTCCTAGAGAAAAATCCTAAATTCTCATATTTTTATGGGAATTTTCATTGAGTAAATTTTTAGTATTTATGGAATTGAAAACCTATTCCAACAATGAATCAGGAGTAGAAATGACAAGAAATTCGTGTTTTTGTCCACGTTTCAAAGAAAATCGCTTCCAGAATTAAACATCGGAATTCCTGTTTTTCCTTATATATTGCACCGGTATTACTTTCTTGAAACGCAAATGTGAAAAGATTTCGACATATAAATAATTTGTGCATCTGATATAGACTTCTTTCTATATAAATGCAGTAAATATTTTATACATTACAAATAATAATCATGAACCAAACGGCGCGAGGCAAACAGTTATCTAAATTTCGTCGCACTAAAATATATAGAAGAGATATCACACGAAATAAGAAATTTTGAATAATATATTGATTATTTCGTATATTATATAGGATATTTTCTATATATTACGTTGAAAAAAATATATAGCGAAAAAATATTTATGAACCAAACAGCGCCCCATATAGCGTATCAGATAGCGTATTAGATTTTTTTATTTTCAAAAATTCAAAATTTTGCTCCGAAAGTCGGTAGTAGATTCTGATATAATGGAGAAAACAAATGAACAAGATAATTTTTCCTGTTTGAATTGAAGTATTAGCATCGTCACATTACACATGTCGATATCAATGGTACTTCTTCCATATTCAATGCTCACACATAATATAAAAGTGCTTGCTATATAATAATATAAAGCTCACTCCTCACTCAATGTCCATAATAAACTATTTCAGGTTCGACGATCTTAGGTGTGGAATGCAATTCTTTCAAGAATCCAGATGCGGAATTCCGAAGACTCGGAAGACACTTTTTCGAGGAGTTTTCTACGATAGACAAGTTGCGTTTATTCGTAACGATAAATTTCCCCAATTTGGCAGAAACACTGAGATTTTCCAATGTACAACCGGAGGTTTCGAAGAATTACAGTAAAATTATCAAAGAAACGGTGGAGTACAGAGAAAAAAATAATGTGGTTAGGAAAGACTTTTTAGATTTGTTGATCCAACTGAAAAACTCTGGAGTACAAGTAACTATGGACGAAATTATCGGCCAGGTAAGTTTTCACGAATAATTTGATTGATTCAACCTTGTTGTTTAATGCTCGATCTCAGGTGCCTTTGTTTGGTTTAATTATTTTATTCGAATCGAAAGTAATTTCTCTAGTAAGACGGAACTCATAGTATGCCTGATATAACAATAACAATGTCTGGTACCACCATTTCCACCGAGACCACTGTATCTATGCTCGGTATTACCATTAGCAATACTCTCATGAAAAAATCATGCTCGCGATCCATAGCATAGCTTCACAAAAACTCGAATTTTCCAACCTCAAAAACCCCTAGATCCCAATTTTGATTCGACTACGACCATAATCACAAATATCGTCCACCATACTGGATCTGCCATTTCGTTTTTATCATTTAATAATAATGTCACAACCAATTGTCACCGGAATTCATTATTCACTTGCCAAATTTTAAATCCATCGGACGATTGAAAGGGGGTCAAATCTAGCTAGCAAGTTTTGATTACAAATAGACACCAAGACATGTTCAACTAAAAGCGAATTCCATTATCACTACAAAAACTCAAATATCTAGAAAATGGTTACGTTTTCATTTTGTATTCTGATAAGAGAACAATTTTTTTGTAATTTTTTTTCGATTTATCAAATGCTTCTGTTCTTTCACCAAAAAGAAATCAAGGATAAAAATTGTCTATGAAAAGATCAGGAATGTGAAAGTGTACCAGAAGAATTCATCTCATCAACAGACATTCATGCAGGAAATTTAAATCTGGTGGCTTTTATCGTTTAGGAGTTATGCAGAAAAAATATTCCGATTTGATCAAATTTTGAAGGATATATCTCCCTTTTTATACATTTTAGTTCAGTTTAATCATCAATATACTCATTTTTCAATGTACCTACTCTAAAATGTGTACCTCCAGAAACCTCGGTACACATTTTAGAGTCAACCTGAATAGAAAGTTGTTATGTATAGATGATACATATAGAATTGTGAAGTAATGTATAAAATTGGTTGAAATAGAAAGAATATCAATTAGAATCTAGAAGAACGAAAACATACATGTTGGTCCAGTGGAATAGGTGAAATATATAAAAATTTTAACTTCAACGTCCTGTTCTTCATTCAAGGGGCATTCCTGAAGTGATTTTCATAAAAAAAAAAACCATGTGAAATAAATGTGGACCCCTCTGTATAACCTTTTTGTCCTATTTCCGGCCAAGGAATTTTCCATTGAGCGATGCCTCTTTTTTTAAAACCTCTAGTACCATCTTTTCATTTTCAGACATTCTCATTTTTCACTGCCGGATTCGAAACTTCTGCTACCACCACAACAATGACATTGTTCGAGCTGGCTGAGAATCAAGAGGCTCAGAATAGACTAAGAGAAGAAATAACAAGCACCTTCGAGAAGAATAACGGTGATATGCCGTATGAAGCACTAATGGGAATGAAATACCTTGGTCAAGCAATCGATGGTAAGAACAGATAACTATTCATTTATTAGATCCTTCAGTTTAATTATTTCGAGATGATATTTTCATAAGGCAGACAGATTTCAGATTGATCGAAATTGGATTCAGTTCAGTCGCCATTAGTAAATATATGTCAATAGTTGAATCGGTCCAACTAAAAACTGTCGAGATGATTCCATATTCATTAATGTAGTAAAAGTCACCAATATAGATAATAATTGAAATATCAGGGTGTATTCATGTGACGCGGTACACACTATGACTATAACTATAAAGTCATTGTTATCCTCTTTTTTTCAATACTTTCAGAAACTCTAAGGCTATGGCCTCCAGTACCAACCATCCCAAGGCTGTGCGTCAAGGATTACAAGTTTCCAGGTACTGACTTAACCATTGAAAAGGGAACAAAAGTGATGATCCCAGTTCTGGGACTCCATCTAGATGAATACTATTATCCAGACCCGTTGAAATGGAATCCAGATCGGTTCGAGGATAGAAATGAAAAATTCCCTGCGTATTTCCCGTTCGGAGATGGTCCGAGACATTGTATTGGTGAGTAGATCGAGTCGAGTAGTTGCTTTGAAATATTTGCCTTCCAAATTCGAGTTCGACTCTTTGCAAAAACAGTTATTGCTATTCAATCAATCCAGAATGGTTTATTTCATGAGATTCCGAATTTTGCTTGGATACTGATAACATTTTTTTTGCAGGTATGCGTTTCGCCTTTATGCAGGTCAGACTAGGTTTGGCAACCATCTTGAAGAACTACAAAGTTACTCCAAGTCCACTCACTCAGAAACCACTGGATATCCATCCTGGTACCTTCCTCCTCAAGATTAAACAACGTATATATTTGAAATTTGAAAAAATTAATTGATTCTTTAACATTTCTAGTTGGAAGAAATCACAATAAATTATTTATTTAGTAAATACCTCGTTTTTATTGAAGAAACAAATACAGAGATTGGCTTTTGAAAATTGGTGGGTAGCAACTATTCCAAATTGTTCGTTAATTGACAAAACAATATTTGTTCTATCTCTTCCGGTTTCACCGGCAACGACCCAAACTTCTGAAATGCACAGTAAGCACATCGCACAGTTTTCGTTTATTCTGCCAGTATAATAGGTATGTCTATCATCGCGTAATCGCCGTCAACAGCGGATGACATAACTGTCAAGAATTATAATTCAGACTGTTTGTCCAAACTTTTTTGATGTACTATATGGCAGTAGGTGAAGTATAGTACGTAATGAGTGTTGTAAAGTAATTACGCACTCATGGAATTACGCACTAGCCGCTCCGCGGCATAACACGATCTCATCTATGACAATAATTTCATTTTCAATTGATTATATATTTCATAATCCTTGTCGTATATACACAATAGTCTGTATTTTTCCGGCAATAAATTATTCGAAGCCATATCTGCTTTTTTTTATTACATTCTTGGGTGAAATCGTATCTATTCCCATTATTTCTATAAGACTTCAGGAGGAGAGCAGCAATGATATTCACTAAATCTAATGATGACAGCAATATTCAACAAACGTCAAAATATCAACGAATGCCATGCCTAGCATGAAGATAAAAATGAAAATAAAATGCTAAGAACAATTAACCGCATTTTGATAGTATATTACGTAATATGTGTTGTAAGAAACATATTACGCACGAATGGAAAAGTTACTCACGAAGCCGCGAGGCAGCGAGTGCGTAATTGCTTTACAACACGCATTACGTACCATATATTCTACCTACTGCCATGTAGTACATCAGAAAAGTTTGGAGATACAATCTGAATTATAATTTTTGGCAGTTATATCATCCGCTGTTGACGGTGATCACGCGATCATGACATACCTATACTGGCGGAATACACGAAAATTGTGCGATGTGCTTACTGTGCGTAAAGATCTTCTTACTGAGGCTTGTCTCGTGTGTTCTTGCCTACTTTCTATAGTGTAAATGGCCGTGGAACTGGTGGAGTATCATTTGAACGATGTTTTTCTAAAAATTTTAACACCGTGTAGGTCAGAGTAAGTTGAGAGGTTTAGGGTATATGTTCATGTGAAGTTTTCTGCTGAAAATGAGCTAAGGAACCACATCCTTCATTGTCAGCCATCAATCAAATTACACCCTGTATAGATGGAAGGAATATTCAGGGAACGGTTTTAAGCAAACTAGGTGATGCATCTCCTGCCATACAACTCCTTTTTTTTTTCTGGTTCTTCAGTAAATTCGAAATGGTCATTTGTGCCTGAGCCTGAAAACCCGGTGATGAATCTCCTGCCATACAACATGATTTTTCTTTTTCAACTTAATTTTTAATGATGTTATAGTGTGGCCATAATTTTGTCGGTACTTTTTGTCTGATGATGGCCGTTGTGCCGAAACTGGTAACATGTTTTTGACGATATAGATGTTATATAAATGTGTGGTCGACTGACTTTGAGTCTTTTGTTTTTTCTTTTGAAATTTTATTTGACCACTTTGAGATATGGATGATTTTCACGATTTAAACTAGGAAAAGATTTATTGTGTCTTCTCCCACCATGTGTATCTTATGCACTATTTTCACCGTACTGATGAGGGCAATAGCCCGAAACAGGTATCTGCGTTTAACTCTTCCTTATAGTGCTATGTCCAATTATATTTTCCTATAATACCGTCTCTGAGAAAGAACTGCAAGTCCTTTTCTTCCATTCGACTTCGCGGTTACGTATATTGCTTAATAACCACTGCATTTGCAATTTCTTGAAACCAAATCACAAAATTACACTGACAGAAGTGACATCAGATATTTGATTACTTCAAATGAATGATAAAGATGCCTACAACGCGGTGTCCCTACTGTTAAAAACTTAAAATTTCACGTCGATAATTTTCAGATTTCAAAATAATGTAATATCTTCTCAATATTGATTCGTCCTTCCTTCTGTCACAGTAAAAAATAGTGTATTATACACGGGATAAATATCAGATTTTAGCTCACGGTTTGTTGTCTCCCTCCGTTACGCGTCGGGAGACAACACAACCTGGAGCTAAAATCTACTACTTTTTTCCCTTGTATAATAAATAACTATTGTTGTAGTCGTTCACTTGAAATGCATATTTTTAGCCCTGTTAGTTCAACCCTCTAGAATGGGTAAATGATACCCTCAGACCCTCATATGAAAAGGGAGGTCAAGATGCACATCATCTTGAAGGGCGTTCAAGCAGGGCCTACTCTTTCTCACCGGGCCGGAGGATCGCTTTCGTGACGTCACACTAGTAGGGACAAAATCAACGCAGTGGAAATTGTCTCTCCCGTTTCATTGATTTACATCGGGAAAACGGTCACAGTTAGCGAAAAATATCAAGAGGTCAAATATGTACAGAAAATAATTTTCTAGAAGATGAATCAAGGTTCACTGATTTACGATCATCAATTTCAGAAATATGACATATCAAAATTAATTGACGCCATTCAGAATTGTCCTTTTTCAAACAGCTACCAAAATTCCAATATTCAATTCACAGAAATGATTCAACCATGAAAAGATTTCGCATAGTATCAAGATTGACTGAGTTTTTTTTTAAATTCCCAAGGGCCAACAACAAACCGATATTGCAATTCAAGTAGAACGATGATTCAGGTGTTCATTACAGAATAGTTCAAAAAGTTCGGACGCCTCTCATGCTAATCCTATTAACTATGGATATATGCTGCCACTGACTGTTTTGTAGAAAATTTTATTGCCTACACTTTATCTCGAAGGGTTTATCTCTAAAGATGATCAGGACGCACTTTGATGACGTTAGAAATCCTATCACTCGAGTGTGTTATTACACAAAAACGCCTATTCGGTATCAATTATTTTCTGCTGAAGAGTATATATTTGAATGATAACGTTAAATCCATGAAAAAAATTTTATTTGAATATATTTGCAAACTATCAAAATTGAAAAGAACAAAATATGTGGAGTTCATATGAAAACAACCTAACAAAAATAATTAAAAAAATATGTATATCAACAATGAGAGATATAAAAATGAATATAACGAACTGGATAACAAAATACCCAGAACAACAATATATGAATGAATATGGAAAAAATGAATAAAAAAAACGTTGAATCTTTTATACACAAACAAAACTAAACAAAATGAAATACACTAATAACAAAAAATATATATACATCATCTTAATCACAAACTTAAAATTGAAATCTGAACTATATCTCATCCTGAAAGTTCAGTGATTTTTAATTTTTAATTTTTTTCACTTTGCAATAATTGTTCAACAGAATATTTGAAATGGTTTTAGAGAATGTTCTGCTGATTAAATCAAAAGGCCCACAACTGCAACATTGATTCTCGGAATAATTGAGAAGGGAATTGATTTTAATTTCTGCTAAATTCTCCAAAACTTTATGTTGTGACTTACATTGTAGAAATATTGTTTCGAATTTTTCAGACACCAATATTAGTTGGTCTGAACCATACGCCATTTATAAATAAAATGAGTAATAAAAAGTATATCGCCCTTACCAGTCCAAGGAATTACCGCGAAATCGTAATACAGAGAAATTTGGGTAGGTAGGTATAACGGCCCATTTTTTACGCGCTCTTTATATTTAATTTCTTTCGGACTCATTGTAGGTAAAGGTAACTCTACAATTTTTTTCACTATTCAATTGATTCATTATCGTAGTTTGATATATTGAGTTAGTTTCATCTTATTCCAATTCCAAATTTGCAAAAAATAGTATTCTGTAGTACAACGTCCTGATTTTCAATAAAATGGAATTTCGTTACAACGCCATAACTCGGTATTGATTCATCCTATTGGATTCATTTTTTCACCAAAAGTTGAGGAATTTGTTGGGGATCATTTCGTCTGGATTGAGTGTGCTTCTAAAATGTATAGTTAATGAGCTATAGCCTATCAATTACGAAAGCATCAGTACGGACTGATGTGAAATCTCAACCTACTAGTGTGACGTCAGCGTCGAGAGAGAGAGGGGATAGATTACGGCCCGGTGAGATAGAGTAGGCCCTCTGGTTCAAGTCTCTTTTCAACTATATCCTAGTTCGTCTTTTTTCGATAAGCAGTTTCCGAAACATGCCGTTTTAAACTTACAGAAGTAATTAGAACATGTCTGCACTGATATCTCGACTGATGTGTATGGTTTTCAGGTTGGTATTATTGTATTGACCCTTTCAGTCCAAATGGTAGGATGATTTTGAATGCATTTCAGTGCAGGCATCATGTTCCAATTACTTCTGTTAGTTTGAAACGGCATTTTTCGGAAACTGCTCATCAAAAAATCATAAACTAGCAGGGTACTATTGGAAAGAGTATTGAACGCTCTTCAAAATATTGTGCATCTTGACGCCCTTTTCCATATAAGGTTCTATGGGTAACATCTACCCCTTCTAGGAGATTGAACCAAGAGGGCTAGAAATAGGCACTTAAGTGTCCCACTCGACATTGAAAGTAACCTATCTTTTCGATTTTTCATTCAATTTACTGGAAGGAAGATATTAAGGGTGGGAAGTTTTCTAATTGACACGGTATTTTCGGAAACTGCTCAACAAAAAATGATGAACAAGGGTAATAGTAATTTTCCTAACAAGTGCGGAAAGTGAAGAAATATTTTCTCTACAAGCGTAGGAAATTGATTGATTCGTTCAATTAATTATTCATGCAAAAAGGAACAACTAACAAAAGAAATATATTTTCTATCTACTAATTATTAGTAATAGCTATTGCGAACTTACATCAGTTTGACGCATTATGTTGGTTCATTGCGGAAGCCAGCAGGCCCATAAGGAGTTTGGTCTCTAGGTTTCAGACACTTCTATGAAATGAGCCAAAAATACCTATTCTTCATTCGGTATTTTCATTTCCTTATTGTTGCACCATTCAATAAAACGCGTGTATAGCTTCTCATACCTTTCTTAAGACTTCGTTGGTAATAACGCATCTGTATCGAATCCCTATAGCTAGAAGTTTTTGATCACATTGTGGCATTTCCACTGAATCGAAAATGACAGTAACGCTGTTTCTCGGTCACTTCGACAATGGGCTTATATCACAAAAAAAAATCATTTCCGTCGACCTCGTATTAATATGAAATCGTTCATTAATGACCCCTATTAATGGACGATTTGTCTATTAATGCACGATTGTTTTATAGGCAACCAAACATACACCGCGTGCATTCATTGTTTATGCTATAACTAGCGGAATCTGCATTTAAATCGAAAATATGGATTTCATCGACGATTTTCCGTTAACGGGTTCGCCTTTCCAAGTTTCTGACACGATTTAATTCCCTGTTTTCTAACACAAGGAATTCATTTCCTATGTTGATCATTTCGACAAATGTCAAATGACACTAATGTCAGTAACAAGGCTACTGGGTGATTCTTAGCAGTTTCCGGATGGATGATGAATTCGCGAACCAAGTTTTCTTCATTGCAGGAGAAATGAGAAATATAGTCGACGGAAAAATTTTGTAACCAACTTGTATATTAAAAGGCGATTAATATACTAGTTGGTTAAATAACTATTTCATAATTCGATAGAACTCACCCAAACCAGCTCACCACCGCAAACCGTTTCTTGCTGTGAGCTCCATACGTTTTATAAAAAATTATCGAAATCCCCGATTTTTCGGACCTCTGAAAACGAGGCGATGTCAAATGTGACGTCAAAACCCTAATACTGAAACAAGACTATTCCAGACAGAGATGAATGATACATGATTTCTGACAGAGTATGAATTAGCGCGAGATCACAGTTGAAAAAATTAATATATCAGCTGCCTCAGTCTCCGTCGGGCGTTTGGTATTTTCTTTTAACTATGGCGAGATGAGGTTTATACATCATCAGAGGACCGTTTTCAGAAGGTACTATTATTTATGTACAGAAATAAAACATTCCAGTTAATTTTTCGATCGAATTATGTCGTCAATCATTATTTAAGTATGAAAGCTAGGATCATTGGTTTGAGTTAAAAGTTCTACTAAGGTGTACACGCCCATTACAAACTCATTTGAGGTTTGATTGGCATGACAACAATAATCGTTTTTCTTCAGATCAATCCAAATCTATAGGGGGATTTTTTTAATCAATTTTTGTTTTTCAATATTTCTTAATTTTCACAATAAATAGTACAATTTTTTGGATGATTCTGAACATACATACTTAATACTGCAACAAACAAACTCAAACTCTCATATTCCATCACAAACCACTTATAATTTGTCATATTATCATATTTTTGTTTTTCCCGCACGTGTGAGAAAATGACACTTCCCAAACTAAATTGCGTGCGGGTATAAGGTGAATCACGCACGCTTGTAGAAAAAGTATTTTTAATACCAATTGAACCAGCATCAAAACATGAAGGCGGCAATTCTCTATGAACTTGCCGCCTTGCCATAGGCGTACGCAATTTCGATATGTCATCAATAATGTATGTATTGAGACGATATATCACATAAATCATGTGAAACGATATCAAAAAATATTCGAAAATAAGTAGTTACATTGTATATTTTATAATTGAAAATAAAATGGTGAGTTATGTGGTATATGTATTCAATGAAGTCGATTCGATATTTTTTCACATATTTCGGAAGAATACTTCGAGAATTTGCAAAAAACACGAGGATGCGTCGATGCGTCTCATTCAAACTGAACCTTCAATATTTATACTGATCCAGAAATGCCTATCACAACCAGAGAGATGTCAATTATTATATCCTGATTTGACGGGAGTTTTTGCAAATCCTCGTATTATCGTTGATAAAAAATATGTACCTTCTGTCAATCACACCACACATCAATCTCCTTCTTCCTCTTCTTCAGGAGTGGAATCGTTATTGGGTTGAATTATGATAAAATTCATGATGGACGTTAACAAATAATAATTTCTTTTCTCATTTATGACGTGAGCAACGCAGTTTCTCCAAATATCGGTATCTTCTAACTCGAGCACGACCCTCCTTTTATATTGTCTACTACTGATGCACTCATTGTTGGTGATTGGTTGTATTTCCGTAGATTTCCTTTCACTGTAAACCAAACCATTTCGATTGGGTTGAATGTACAATAATATATGAGGGAGCAATCTTGGAAGGGTATGGCCTCTTGCATAATGCATCTATTACATATTCTCTGGTAGTAGTCCATGATGATCAAATTGGAGATGATGAGATAATGAGAGAGCAAACTCAAAGTCTCACTCCAAGTAAATTTTAATGAAAATACGTGCTACATGTTTCGACTCCTAGGAGTCATCATCAGGCTTTCTAATAGTATAATGCACACTATGATAGTTTTTTGATGAAAAAAAGAAGCATCCTGAGAGAAATATGTTTATCTGAGGGTTCAAAAAACCCAAATTCAAAAATGTTTTTTAAAATTATTTGGGGCCTAAAACCCTTGCGAACCATGTCATTATTTTATAGTTTTCTTTTCTCCTCCTACCTAGCAAGCCTGATGATGACTCCTAGGAGTCGAAACATTTGCCTGGTGGGTGACGCCACACTCACTCACTCTTTGACATTATTGGAACACCGTATATAGAAAGGCCGGCGACCTTTCACTTCTCCATCGATATTCTTCGGAAATCTCTGCTGTCATCCCTTCACTAGCAATACCAGTCAAACGAACTAGACAAGCCCAGTCAGCATATCCTTTCGTTGTCAACCTCGAAAGATGTCGAACAGCACTTTATCAAAACTCCTTCATCCATAGAACGGCTGGGCTCTGGAATTCATTGCCTGAGGAAGTATTCCCAACAACATATAATACACTACACTGTTATACCACTAACCAAACCGATTTTTTAACGCCTCGACAAGTAACTATGTTAGCATCTTCAGGAGAAGATTAAAACTCCTAAAAAGATTAAGTTTTAATCTTCTCCTGAAGATGCTAACATAGTTAGCGAAACACGTGTCGAGGCGTTAAAAAATCGGTTTGGTTAGTGGTAAAACAGTGTAGTGTATTATCGGGCCAAAGGTTCTTCGATATAACAACATATAATCTTCAGAAGTTCGAAAAAAATTCCAATACCTACCTCATGTCCCTATCCTCCCTAGGGACGCACGATGTTCCTCGAACATATTGGGATTTCCTTTCGTGCGCTCCAGGCGATAAAAAAAATGTAGCACGTATTTTTATTAAAATTTACTTGGAGTGAGAGTTTGAGTTTGTTCTCTCAATAATTACATATATTCCTTCTTGAAATTCTATTTCTCGATTGCCACCAATAACACCTTTTCTGTTGGAAGCTTTTCTGGAATATCCTTACTTTTTGTCTGCATGAATTTCACGATGTCTGCCTTTTTGATATTGCTATTGAGAAATCTGGTTAGTAGACGAGAATTCGGTAGAATATTCGGAAGATAAGCTGCTCATTGAACAACTTCTCGAATAAATCCGCTGGTATATGTCTTCATGGTAATCAGCAGATGCTTGGGCAATATTTTTAGCCGACAAAAGCAACGCGTTAGGTATGAAAACAGCTTCACTTCCTGCATGCAAAATGATATAACACGTTTCAAGGTGTATTCAAAGTGCAATGCTTGGTTTCATCTACCCAACCATATTTCACAACATCTGCGTGTCGAACCATGTTTCATCAAGATAGACAATAGGTCTATTGGATTCACGAAAACCTTTTATTTGCCTGAGATATTCTTGGCGATATTCCATAATTCTTATAGTTTCCTTTATTATCATACGATTATTGATTCTCCTGTGTTTGAAACCACATGACAATAATATACCCCATATAGTGTGCCCAAACATTTATAATTGTAGTCAGGATAATCAACCAATTTGTCTCGAATCATTTCCAAAGTGGGTACTTTGTTTTCTTCGTAGAAACTATAGATTATTCGCCGAATAACATCTTTCGTAGTATCATCAATTTTTGCAATTTTTTTGTTTCTTTGTTTACGTTTTATAGAGGGGTCGATGACATCCCCAGTTTTGATCACTCGAAGAACTGTTGAGCGAGATCGCAAATTCTCTTCAAAATATCGTTCTGCGATTGATAACAATTTTCTTCCTTCGGGTATTCATCTAATATATTCAAAACGATGTGTTGACTTTGAACATATATGTAAGTCCTTATTTTCGTTATCATTTTCGTTCGACACTAATTCGTCACTATTATTTGAAGAATCTGATTCAAGGGATCTCCAGAAATCCATATCCTGACCTATTGTATACTTTTGCGTGTTTTTGCTGATCAATAGATAATAATAGATTTATGTTCGTTTCGCAAACGCACGACACTGACTGAAAGAGAAATTATCAGAACCATCCGAGAAAAGTTCCAATAATGAACATATGGGTCGAGAAAGGGAGCTCCTGCCCCCTGAAGATATTTCTTGAATTTTTCCGAAACGCTACCTGATAAAAACAGAAGAACCTTTTCTGTAAGAAGGTGGGAAAATTTCATATTCCGAGATTGAATTATAGAAAAATATGTATACAAAACATTTTGAGCAATATTTAATGTATTCCCACCCTGTATTATACACCCCTGATTGAAATTTTGAAATGATTTAATTTCAACTACATCGGGCATGGAAAGTTTAGTTCTTGTACCAAATTTCATCTTCTTATCACATGGAGTTTCGGAAATACCCAAGAAATATCATCATCATGCAGGAGCCCCCTTTCAGGGGGCCATAGCTCCATCAGGAGACATTTCTCTGCTCATGTTCATTGAAAATCTTCTTTTAATTTTTTGTAGTAGAAGCCGAAAAATATCGAAAGAAAATTCTTGGAACGTACATTTCCGTCCCATTTGCATGTTCTTAGAATATTCCCAGAAAGTTCAGTGCACCTTTTGGGAATAGTCGAAATGTTCCACGAGAATATTCTAAGAACGTTCTCAGAATCACTTTATGCTGTTTGGGCAGCAACACTCCATCTTTTCTTAATCGGAATACTCCGAAACCGGTTCACGGTTTTTATAGTTCTACCATGAGCTCATTTTTAGAGTTGAATGATGTTCAAGTTCACATAATATTTTGTCATGAAAATCAAACCTCAAAAATATGTTGTTCAAAACTTCTTGATGGTACAAACCTTGTAACTTACAGAGTTGCCAGTAGTTTCGGCATATTCATAAAAAATGTGTATACAAATTGTTTTTCCAACACCTTCTATCTTGAAAACAGATGCCGTTACGGACATTTTCTACTGGTCAAATCCAACTTAATCTGCAGCGTTCTACCTCCACTATAAAAGGAGCCACCTATTTTTGAGACACCCTGTATGTCTAGCAATTCTGGATGAACACCTACCCATCTGGGCTCCAAAACCAACTCCAAGCGTCCTGAATATGACACAAAACACAAATTTTTCACTATGGATCGAGATAATCATCTATCTACCTGTGATCATCTTGCATATGCCTTTATGTCACAGTTTGATCCTCTAAGTCTAATGTGCCTATGTCATGGACAATTACAGGAATATTTTAAGATTACGAAGGTTGGATAAAACTGATTGTTCGTTAAGTACATCGTCACGTGTTATCAATGAACATATATAAATATGGCTGTGATAAAATGTCGATCAGTTTGTTTCATCGCGGCTTCAAGATGTTGACAGAAATCGCCATATTATTTGCTAGTGTGGGCATAGTAGCCATTTTATATGTAAAATACAAATACGGATACTGGAAGAGGAAAAATATTCCTTACTTGGTGCCTACGTTTCCAACTGGAAATAACACGACTTTCTTCCCGGAAGGACAATCAATTGGAAAGCCATCTTATGATTTCTATCAAGAATTCAAAGCAAGAGGGGCAAAAATGGGTGGTGAGTTTTTGAATTCAGTACCAACCATTTTCATTTGGAAACCACCTTAGGGGCTAGTGAAATTTATTAAACTATAATGTAATCAACTTGTTTGAATTATCATGATTTCTCATGGACATGAAATACAGGATGTTCCTTAATGATATGCAAATATTCGAAATGCCGTTTCTTCGACCCATTTCAAGAAGAAAACTTCAAATGAACATATGTCGTAAACGTCCTAACTTTTGAGATACAGGGTGTGAATGTTGAAAATATGCATAGATTATTTTTTTGTCTACCCTGTATAGTTTTTCGTGCTGGCAAAATTCAGTCTGCTATGTAACTGAATCGGTATACAAATTTCAAAATGTTACATACGGTGGTCATCCAGTAATGGATGTCCTGAATGGAGTACTTAAACATCAACATTTGAAGTCTGGTCTCGTTTATCCGTTTTTTTTCGAAAACGAAGCGTTCTATCGATTATCAACAAGAGAATCTTTCTTGTACAATGTACATAATTCAATAGCCTTTTATAGCATTGTATGAAATTTGAAAATTTCTTGTCGTTGCTCGTTTTTAAGAAAAATATAAACAATAATTTTCCCGTAACGGTGCCACTGGTAGAGAAAATGAGAATTTTCGTACATCAGAAAATGCACCTTGATGCATAAAAGACGTGTACCAAATTTATTCGGATGTATACTATATTGTCTCAGTTATCATCAAAAAACTGAATATTTTTCAAAACATCATCACCCTGTATCTCAAAAGTTAAGGCTTTTAGCATATACGTTCATATGAAGTTTTTTTTTTTCTAAAAATGAGTCAGAGATTCACCCCCTCAAATATTAGCATGTGTTTAAGTAACACCCTGTATATCTTGTCGTCGATATTAGTGAACAATGTCTCATCCCTGAAAAATATTTTGTAAATATCCCTGAAAGATATCTTGCGGGCCCAGCTTTTTTCACCCAGAACAATCATTGGATGTCGATAAGATACATCGGATATTTGATAGATGTTTTATATATGTCCCAAATAGCAAGTACCTATGTATTGTTTCATGAGATATTCCTAATAATCATTGAATTCTGTTCCGAATTTCTGAATAATGATACATTGAATCAAAACCTTCGTATTCGTGCCCGATAGACTCTCATATTATTTTGCCTTATCCTTATGTGAACATGGTTTTCTGTATGTACCTACGTTATCTGAATAATCTGAAAAAGTATTAGGAATATAAAACCAAGGAGAAAATTGAATCAGGTACTCATGTGTGAATCAAATTTTGCGTGTAAAGATTATGCAGTATACTGAGTATACCAAATTTCAATTAGTGTGAACGTCCTTGAGGTGCCGAGGCAGATCGTTGTAGAAAATGGCGATTTTCTCTATTATTTTAATCATTTACACGTTTTTGATTGGTTGGGATATTTGTGTTGCTAATCTGAAACATTTTGTTTTCGTTTTTGTATTTCGGCCGTTGATTGGATACTGTATAGGTATATAGTCTATTCAAAGTGAATTGGAGCATCTTCCGCACTGCGCGATGTCTTCGACTTCCTTTTTGAACTATGTACACACGTGCTGTTCGAGTCGCTCAAATTGAATATGGATAAACTACACTTATACCTATACCGTTTCTCTATTGGTAGATCGATCCAGAATACATATAACACTCAACACTAAACTTCAGCAAAAATCCTGATAGGCTACGGATTAGTATCGCAGTATTAAAAAAATTGTACGATCGGCATTTGACAGAATAAACACTTTCAATATGAACCTTAACTCTTGAGGAAACCGTTATTCTTCCAACTATGATATAAATTTTAGGTATCCGATTTGGAAGTCTAAATTTCATGATGTTATCGTTAGTTGCATAACTCATCAACGTAACGACTGAAAATGATAATACGATTTGTCTTATTCATGAAATGATGAGTGTGATAGTTTTAACAAATTCAACTCGTTTCGAAAAGGAATATTCTGAGATAAATTATGAACATGAAAAAATGTAACTACTCTTCCGGCTATTTGCCACATTGAATAATATCTGTTGAACATCCAAAAGGAGAGCATGAAAAATTCAAATCTCCTGAAATTGAGAATTGATATTCTCTTTCAAGTCGGAAAAATAATATGGTGTATTATAATTGGAAAATATAGCTTACCAATATGTTCAGTATTGAAATGAGAATTGAAATGTCTAAGAGAAGCATGTATGAAGTCTAATCTTGAAACTTCCAAAAAAAATCATTCGTATCAGTGATATGGAAATTATAATTCTCACAAACAAGTCATATGTATTTCCATATATATATAAACTCATCTGAAAATATTCCTTCTCAATACTTTCACTCAATCGAAGGGTTCAAACTTGAACGATGGACACTTGTTATTTTCATGGATCTTCAATTGCAGATTCGTGATTAGTTTTTCTCAATTCAGACTTTCTTTCCACGTCCCCTATGATGAATATCGATTTGTCATACATCAAAAAATGACTCGTTTCATTCATAATTAAACGACACTCGCTTCCTGATGAAAATTTTGAAATTCTCATTTAAAATTCTGATTTAGCATTGGTATTTCATGCAATGTTCAGAATTTCATGATTTCTTAATGGACGGTTTTGGAAATATTGAGGAAAATACGTCTTCAGGGTGCCCTATCTGAAAGGGCGAAGCTCCCTTATAGGAATAATCTTTTGACACATATTCATAGGAACTTTTTTTTTTTCATAAAAGCACCTCAAGACTCACCACATGAACTGTTTACTGCGTTAGGAAACACCCTGTATTTGGTTATCTGTTGCAGGAGTTTATGTGGGGATTGATCCACATTTGGTAATCTTGGACCCTGAAATATTGAGAACCATTATGATCAAGGACTTCAATCATTTTATGAACCGTGGTCTCTATAAGATCGAAAACGATCCTCTTACAGTGAATATGGTTACACAGCATGGCACAGAATGGAGGAATGCGAGGGTAATGTTCAAATTTTCTGCATTTTTCATTGTTGCAATTTGTTTTTGTTATATTTCATTATTTTTATGATAGTAGGTATCAAAGAGAGAGAAACTCGAAGTCATTATCACAATAGTTCATGATATGAACGAAAATGGTAGATGACGAGTGAAAAACAAGTACTTTCCTATGGCTATATGCCACGCAGAACATTGAATCACATCCTTCTGAAGTCTATGCTATAATTGGTACAAAACGAATAAAATCGCAGGTGTTTTCTTCCTAAACGGTCAGCTGCGCCTAAGTGGATCAGGAATGCTTGACCACCTGCAGACCAGTTTCGAGCTGTTGACTCTCTTCAGTGCAGACCTGTCCCAGATAGCATTCTTGACCGTTATCTGGTGCGAACCTGACCCAACGTAAACGTATCTCAGCATATATACCCCACGAGGCGTTCAAGGAAGCAAACACTTGCGATTTTATTCGTTTATACGAATTATTGCATAGATTTCGGGAGAATGTAATCCATTGTTTTGCGTTATGAACTATTGTGGTAATGACTTTGAGTTTCTCTCTCTTTGTGACCATTGCGCTCCAAGCGATGAATAATAAAAAAAATATATTTAGACATGCTGTGACGTTCTTTAAGTAAGCAAAGTATGGTACCAATAAAAAAATTGTTATTTTTGTATCTAGAATGCGAAATGATACGTTTGCGAAACTCGGCAAAAAATTACCATTCGACACGCAAAAGCATTTCGCATTCGAGATGAAAACAATATTTTTTCGAATACTGCATTTAAGCTAATATGGAAATGAGAAGTTGATGAATAAGTAGGTATATCTGTCATTACTATTTGAAATATTCTCTTCTCAACATATTGTCGCTTAAGAAGCAATACTGTACGTGTATCTCAATTTTTACTGAAAAAGTATTCATCACACAAACATTGATGTACAGGGGTAGTTTTCATAATGTGAACACCCCTGTATATTTTTTGTTTTCCACTCATTGAGAAAAGTTCAAAGCTGATTTTATACAATTGTCCATACAGATTTCACTCATATTGACAATGATGCCATATCTAGGGTTCAAAGATTTTTTTTTATGGAATGCACCATAGATTTGTACTCATCAATTCATTCTGCTTCAAAATATATGATATGAGGGATTCATATCTATCAAAATATACATCACATTCCATTTAAAAAATATATATACATATTTCTGTATTCTCTGTATATTCGAAGAAATATTGCATCACCGTCACTATGATTCGAACCTGTATGAAAAATAATTAGATCAGTTTCAACATTTTTCGGACCTAAGTAAGAGTTGATTTCTATCAATCTATTCAACTCTGAGATTTTTTTCTAGCATTCCTTCAATTTTCATGTTGGATATGAAGTTATATGAAGTATATTATTTGTTTCAGGTCAAATTCACTAACGTTTTCACATCCGCAAAAATAAAAATAATGTACGATACTATGAAACTAGTCATTCCAAATATGATACCAACATTGGACGAGAAGGCAAAAAACAAAATTGATGTCGATGTTATGGAGACTATGGCTTGTTTCACTACTGATGCAGTTGGTAAGTTGATGAACTAGAGCAAATTCATGAATGCACAAACACCACAGGACTATAACCCAGCGTAAATTGGAAATTAGTTCTCAACTTATTTGCAAAAAAACATGTTCTTCTGCAACCTACACAAAAGTCGTCCATGTTAATACCGAAATTAGCTCTAGAATTGACGTTCCTTTTACTGACACAAACATAGGTATGTAGCTATGCAATTCAGTTCCTAGGAGCTAAAGATCAACATCAGCTCCAAGGAACTAAAAACGATGTAATGTGATTTTTATGTAATAGAGGTCATCAAGAATAAAAACATCGTTACGGTTGGTTATATCGGTTGGAGCGCATACCTGATTTGTTTCCGATTTCGGCAGATTTGGCATCCCATACTCATGCTCTTAAGATATAAATAGGTACATCATTCAGGTATTTTAGTATTTTTTATTTGATCAGGAAAGCCTTCAACATTCACATTCTTGCTCGATCTGTAGTTCATACGGGATCTGATTAATTTGATGACTCGTTTTTGAATAATCATGGCCAGCAATAATTTTTTGTCTCACACAACGATATTGTTTACCTTCATTCGATTACCGAGCCAAACACAGTGGAATATGGAGAGAAATATCCAAGGAATCACATATCGCTGGTGAATAACATGTCAATTATCAAACCTCCAATGTATCAGGACCGTTTTGGGAAAATCTCCATGTGATGGCAAAAGGAATACCTTCTGAATGACAATCTCAACCTCATATAATTACGATATGTTTAGACATTCTGAAGAAAGAGATTTCGATCATACTAATGATGGAAAAAGGAAAATTGATTTGATGCAGTGTCAACATATTATCAATAACAGGATTTGACATCTGCTTTCCATAAGTTGAATTAAATCTCAAAGAATTCCTAGAGAAAAATCCTAAATTCTCATATTTTTATGGGAATTTTCATTGAGTAAATTTTTAGTATTTATGGAATTGAAAACCTATTCCAACAATGAATCAGGAGTAGAAATGACAAGAAATTCGTGTTTTTGTCCACGTTTCAAAGAAAATCGCTTCCAGAATTAAACATCGGAATTCCTGTTTTTCCTTATATATTGCACCGGTATTACTTTCTTGAAACGCAAATGTGAAAAGATTTCGACATATAAATAATTTGTGCATCTGATATAGACTTCTTTCTATATAAATGCAGTAAATATTTTATACATTACAAATAATAATCATGAACCAAACGGCGCGAGGCAAACAGTTATCTAAATTTCGTCGCACTAAAATATATAGAAGAGATATCACACGAAATAAGAAATTTTGAATAATATATTGATTATTTCGTATATTATATAGGATATTTTCTATATATTACGTTGAAAAAAATATATAGCGAAAAAATATTTATGAACCAAACAGCGCCCCATATAGCGTATCAGATAGCGTATTAGATTTTTTTATTTTCAAAAATTCAAAATTTTGCTCCGAAAGTCGGTAGTAGATTCTGATATAATGGAGAAAACAAATGAACAAGATAATTTTTCCTGTTTGAATTGAAGTATTAGCATCGTCACATTACACATGTCGATATCAATGGTACTTCTTCCATATTCAATGCTCACACATAATATAAAAGTGCTTGCTATATAATAATATAAAGCTCACTCCTCACTCAATGTCCATAATAAACTATTTCAGGTTCGACGATCTTAGGTGTGGAATGCAATTCTTTCAAGAATCCAGATGCGGAATTCCGAAGACTCGGAAGACACTTTTTCGAGGAGTTTTCTACGATAGACAAGTTGCGTTTATTCGTAACGATAAATTTCCCCAATTTGGCAGAAACACTGAGATTTTCCAATGTACAACCGGAGGTTTCGAAGAATTACAGTAAAATTATCAAAGAAACGGTGGAGTACAGAGAAAAAAATAATGTGGTTAGGAAAGACTTTTTAGATTTGTTGATCCAACTGAAAAACTCTGGAGTACAAGTAACTATGGACGAAATTATCGGCCAGGTAAGTTTTCACGAATAATTTGATTGATTCAACCTTGTTGTTTAATGCTCGATCTCAGGTGCCTTTGTTTGGTTTAATTATTTTATTCGAATCGAAAGTAATTTCTCTAGTAAGACGGAACTCATAGTATGCCTGATATAACAATAACAATGTCTGGTACCACCATTTCCACCGAGACCACTGTATCTATGCTCGGTATTACCATTAGCAATACTCTCATGAAAAAATCATGCTCGCGATCCATAGCATAGCTTCACAAAAACTCGAATTTTCCAACCTCAAAAACCCCTAGATCCCAATTTTGATTCGACTACGACCATAATCACAAATATCGTCCACCATACTGGATCTGCCATTTCGTTTTTATCATTTAATAATAATGTCACAACCAATTGTCACCGGAATTCATTATTCACTTGCCAAATTTTAAATCCATCGGACGATTGAAAGGGGGTCAAATCTAGCTAGCAAGTTTTGATTACAAATAGACACCAAGACATGTTCAACTAAAAGCGAATTCCATTATCACTACAAAAACTCAAATATCTAGAAAATGGTTACGTTTTCATTTTGTATTCTGATAAGAGAACAATTTTTTTGTAATTTTTTTTCGATTTATCAAATGCTTCTGTTCTTTCACCAAAAAGAAATCAAGGATAAAAATTGTCTATGAAAAGATCAGGAATGTGAAAGTGTACCAGAAGAATTCATCTCATCAACAGACATTCATGCAGGAAATTTAAATCTGGTGGCTTTTATCGTTTAGGAGTTATGCAGAAAAAATATTCCGATTTGATCAAATTTTGAAGGATATATCTCCCTTTTTATACATTTTAGTTCAGTTTAATCATCAATATACTTATTTTTCAATGTACCTACTCTAAAATGTGTACCTCCAGAAACCTCGGTACACATTTTAGAGTCAACCTGAATAGAAAGTTGTTATGTATAGATGATACATATAGAATTGTGAAGTAATGTATAAAATTGGTTGAAATAGAAAGAATATCAATTAGAATCTAGAAGAACGAAAACATACATGTTGGTCCAGTGGAATAGGTGAAATATATAAAAATTTTAACTTCAACGTCCTGTTCTTCATTCAAGGGGCATTCCTGAAGTGATTTTCATAAAAAAAAAAACCATGTGAAATAAATGTGGACCCCTCTGTATAACCTTTTTGTCCTATTTCCGGCCAAGGAATTTTCCATTGAGCGATGCCTCTTTTTTTAAAACCTCTAGTACCATCTTTTCATTTTCAGACATTCTCATTTTTCACTGCCGGATTCGAAACTTCTGCTACCACCACAACAATGACATTGTTCGAGCTGGCTGAGAATCAAGAGGCTCAGAATAGACTAAGAGAAGAAATAACAAGCACCTTCGAGAAGAATAACGGTGATATGCCGTATGAAGCACTAATGGGAATGAAATACCTTGGTCAAGCAATCGATGGTAAGAACAGATAACTATTCATTTATTAGATCCTTCAGTTTAATTATTTCGAGATGATATTTTCATAAGGCAGACAGATTTCAGATTGATCGAAATTGGATTCAGTTCAGTCGCCATTAGTAAATATATGTCAATAGTTGAATCGGTCCAACTAAAAACTGTCGAGATGATTCCATATTCATTAATGTAGTAAAAGTCACCAATATAGATAATAATTGAAATATCAGGGTATATTCATGTGACGCGGTACACACTATGACTATAACTATAAAGTCATTGTTATCCTCTTTTTTTCAATACTTTCAGAAACTCTAAGGCTATGGCCTCCAGTACCAACCATCCCAAGGCTGTGCGTCAAGGATTACAAGTTTCCAGGTACTGACTTAACCATTGAAAAGGGAACAAAAGTGATGATCCCAGTTCTGGGACTCCATCTAGATGAATACTATTATCCAGACCCGTTGAAATGGAATCCAGATCGGTTCGAGGATAGAAATGAAAAATTCCCTGCGTATTTCCCGTTCGGAGATGGTCCGAGACATTGTATTGGTGAGTAGATCGAGTCGAGTAGTTGCTTTGAAATATTTGCCTTCCAAATTCGAGTTCGACTCTTTGCAAAAACAGTTATTGCTATTCAATCAATCCAGAATGGTTTATTTCATGAGATTCCGAATTTTGCTTGGATACTGATAACATTTTTTTTGCAGGTATGCGTTTCGCCTTTATGCAGGTCAGACTAGGTTTGGCAACCATCTTGAAGAACTACAAAGTTACTCCAAGTCCACTCACTCAGAAACCACTGGATATCCATCCTGGTACCTTCCTCCTCAAGATTAAACAACGTATATATTTGAAATTTGAAAAAATTAATTGATTCTTTAACATTTCTAGTTGGAAGAAATCACAATAAATTATTTATTTAGTAAATACCTCGTTTTTATTGAAGAAACAAATACAGAGATTGGCTTTTGAAAATTGGTGGGTAGCAACTATTCCAAATTGTTCGTTAATTGACAAAACAATATTTGTTCTATCTCTTCCGGTTTCACCGGCAACGACCCAAACTTCTGAAATGCACAGTAAGCACATCGCACAGTTTTCGTTTATTCTGCCAGTATAATAGGTATGTCTATCATCGCGTAATCGCCGTCAACAGCGGATGACATAACTGTCAAGAATTATAATTCAGACTGTTTGTCCAAACTTTTTTGATGTACTATATGGCAGTAGGTGAAGTATAGTACGTAATGAGTGTTGTAAAGTAATTACGCACTCATGGAATTACGCACTAGCCGCTCCGCGGCATAACACGATCTCATCTATGACAATAATTTCATTTTCAATTGATTATATATTTCATAATCCTTGTCGTATATACACAATAGTCTGTATTTTTCCGGCAATAAATTATTCGAAGCCATATCTGCTTTTTTTTATTACATTCTTGGGTGAAATCGTATCTATTCCCATTATTTCTATAAGACTTCAGGAGGAGAGCAGCAATGATATTCACTAAATCTAATGATGACAGCAATATTCAACAAACGTCAAAATATCAACGAATGCCATGCCTAGCATGAAGATAAAAATGAAAATAAAATGCTAAGAACAATTAACCGCATTTTGATAGTATATTACGTAATATGTGTTGTAAGAAACATATTACGCACGAATGGAAAAGTTACTCACGAAGCCGCGAGGCAGCGAGTGCGTAATTGCTTTACAACACGCATTACGTACCATATATTCTACCTACTGCCATGTAGTACATCAGAAAAGTTTGGAGATACAATCTGAATTATAATTTTTGGCAGTTATATCATCCGCTGTTGACGGTGATCACGCGATCATGACATACCTATACTGGCGGAATACACGAAAATTGTGCGATGTGCTTACTGTGCGTAAAGATCTTCTTACTGAGGCTTGTCTCGTGTGTTCTTGCCTACTTTCTATAGTGTAAATGGCCGTGGAACTGGTGGAGTATCATTTGAACGATGTTTTTCTAAAAATTTTAACACCGTGTAGGTCAGAGTAAGTTGAGAGGTTTAGGGTATATGTTCATGTGAAGTTTTCTGCTGAAAATGAGCTAAGGAACCACATCCTTCATTGTCAGCCATCAATCAAATTACACCCTGTATAGATGGAAGGAATATTCAGGGAACGGTTTTAAGCAAACTAGGTGATGCATCTCCTGCCATACAACTCCTTTTTTTTTTCTGGTTCTTCAGTAAATTCGAAATGGTCATTTGTGCCTGAGCCTGAAAACCCGGTGATGAATCTCCTGCCATACAACATGATTTTTCTTTTTCAACTTAATTTTTAATGATGTTATAGTGTGGCCATAATTTTGTCGGTACTTTTTGTCTGATGATGGCCGTTGTGCCGAAACTGGTAACATGTTTTTGACGATATAGATGTTATATAAATGTGTGGTCGACTGACTTTGAGTCTTTTGTTTTTTCTTTTGAAATCTTATTTGACCACTTTGAGATATGGATGATTTTCACGATTTAAACTAGGAAAAGATTTATTGTGTCTTCTCCCACCATGTGTATCTTATGCACTATTTTCACCGTACTGATGAGGGCAATAGCCCGAAACAGGTATCTGCGTTTAACTCTTCCTTATAGTGCTATGTCCAATTATATTTTCCTAGTTTGCTTTTATATGGCCGGCTTTGCACGGTTGGTGTATCCATTTGAAAAAAAAAAGACATTTTTTCTGTGACGGGAAAAGAGTTTGGCATTTCATCCCTGTTGGCAGGTTATAAAATGTCACTTTTCATAAATTACTTTTTTCCCGTGGGAAAAAAGTGAGTACTTTTTTCCCGGATATATATCACATATATATACACTGTTGATGGCTTTTGTTGTGCTATAGTTCCGAAAAATGAGTCAATAATACCGTCTCTGAGAAAGAACTGCAAGTCCTTTTCTTCCATTCGACTTCGCGGTTACGTATATTGCTTAATAACCACTGCATTTGCAATTTCTTGAAACCAAATCACAAAATTACACTGACAGAAGTGACATCAGATATTTGATTACTTCAAATGAATGATAAAGATGCCTACAACGCGGTGTCCCTACTGTTAAAAACTTAAAATTTCACGTCGATAATTTTCAGATTTCAAAATAATGTAATATCTTCTCAATATTGATTCGTCCTTTCTTCTGTCACAGTAAAAAATAGTGTATTATACACGGGATAAATATCAGATTTTAGCTCACGGTTTGTTGTCTCCCTCCGTTACGCGTCGGGAGACAACACAACCTGGAGCTAAAATCTACTACTTTTTTCCCTTGTATAATAAATAACTATTGTTGTAGTCGTTCACTTGAAATGCATATTTTTAGCCCTGTTAGTTCAACCCTCTAGAATGGGTAAATGATACCCTCAGACCCTCATATGAAAAGGGAGGTCAAGATGCACATCATCTTGAAGGGCGTTCAAGCAGGGCCTACTCTTTCTCACCGGGCCGGAGGATCGCTTTCGTGACGTCACACTAGTAGGGACAAAATCAACGCAGTGGAAATTGTCTCTCCCGTTTCATTGATTTACATCGGGAAAACGGTCACAGTTAGCGAAAAATATCAAGAGGTCAAATATGTACAGAAAATAATTTTCTAGAAGATGAATCAAGGGTCACTGATTTACGATCATCAATTTCAGAAATATGACATATCAAAATTAATTGACGCCATTCAGAATTGTCCTTTTTCAAACAGCTACCAAAATTCCAATATTCAATTCACAGAAATGATTCAACCATGAAAAGATTTCGCATAGTATCAAGATTGACTGAGTTTTTTTTTTTAATTCCCAAGGGCCAACAACAAACCGATATTGTAATTCAAGTAGAACGATGATTCAGGTGTTCATTACAGAATAGTTCAAAAAGTTCGGACGTGTCTCTCATGCTAATCCTATTAACTATGGATATATGCTGCCACTGACTGTTTTGAAGGAAATTTTATTGCCTCCAAATCGGTACAATACACATCCACTTTATCTCGAAGGGTTTTAGCAGCGTTTATCTCTAAAGATGATCAGGACGCACTTTGATGACGTTAGAAATCCTATCACTCGAGTGTGTTATTACACAAAAACGCCTATTCGGTATCAATTATTTTCTGCTGAAGAGTATATATTTGAATGATAACGTAAAATTCATGAAAAAAATTTGATTTGAATATATTTGCAAACTATCAAAATTGAAAAGAACAAAATATGTGGAGTTCATATGAAAACAACCTAACAAAAATAATTAAAAAGATATTTATCAACAATGAAAGATATAAAAATGAATATAACGAACTGAATAACAAAATATCCAGAACAACAATACATGAATGAACATGGAAAAAATGAATAAAAAAACGTTGAATCTTTTATACACAAACAAAATCAAACAAAATAAACTGTAAAAATGATCAACATAACAAAAGAAAAAAAATTGATAGATATCACAAAATGAAATACACTAATATAAAGTAAATATAAGTACTGTTGAGGCCAAGATTATTTACGAGTGTGTTCATGAAATCATGAAGCTACGTGCCTTCATCGTCAACGAATAATTTCATTTCCCTCTATATCGTTAGATCCTTAAGCAATTTAATATAATATGTACCAACTTATATACTAAATGAATTGGGTGAACGTTTCCATGGGTCATAATGTATTTTTTTACGAATGAATTGTATATCTCTCGTACCTATGATTGTATACAAGCACATTTGATTCTTTCTTTCTCCTCGGAGATTTGTAATGGGGGCATATTTGAATTTGTATTTGCATATCTATTTGTATTTTTATAATTGATATTGTATTTCTGCAGTGAATTTTCTTTACATTTTTTTTTTCTCTTTTTGAAAGTTTTTTTTTTACTAGATTATATTCTATAGGTTCTCTGAAACTCTTTGCTATAAGATTTTTTGTATTTCTTGTTGAGCAAATAAAGGAAAAAAAAATACACTAATAACAAAAAATATATACATATATTCTACTTGGTTCTTTGGGATTTTCTCTCCTCGTGACCGAAACGTCCAAAGATAAGTAAAAATTCAATATTTTTTCAATATATCTATATTTCTTTCCTTCAAAAATTTTTTCAAACAAATTGTCACTGACAAGCTACTGGATTTTTCTTTTAGACTCCCTGATGGAAAAATTTGTTAAACGCAGTGACATTTTGGGGCAAATCATCTGATTTGTCCCTCTACAAATATATTGAAATAATACGAATACTTTTATTTTATAGAAACGAGGAGAGAAAATCCCAAAGAACCAAGTAAAATGAATGTACCACCTCCTCGATTAACCTACAGACAGTATATATACATATACATCATCATAATCACAAACTAAAAATTGAAATCTGAACTATATCTCATCCTGAAAGTTCAGTGATTTTTCTTTTTTATTTTTTTTACTTTGCAATAATTCTTCAACAGAATATTTGAAATGGTTTTAGAGAATGTTCTGCTGATGATTAAATCAAAAGACCCACAACTGCAACATTGATTCTCGGAATAATTGAGAAGTTTGATTGTTTGATATATTGAGTTAGTTTCATCTTATTCCAATTCCAAATTTGCAAAAAATAGTATTCTGTAGTATAACGTCCTGATTTTCAATAAAATGGAATATCGTTACAACGCCATAACTCGGTATTGATTCATCCTATTGGATTCATTTTTTCACCAAAAGTTGAGGAATTTGTTTGGGATCATTTCGACAATTAGATTAGATTAGATTTAGAATGGGGCCTTTGGGCTATCTGCCTCCACACCGCGACCTTTTCAGATCTATTGTGTCTGCCCTCAAAATCGATTAGAGTTCTTCGGCTAGCCCCGTCTTCTCTATGAGACTCCATAGGCTAGCTTTCAGATCCCCTGTGTATCTCTGGGCTTCTGGTTTTTCCTCACCCAGCGTAAGGAACATTAGTCTTGACAAGCCCTCACAGTGGCAAAGTATGTGTACTGCTGTTTCCTCCTCTTCCTGACAGAACCTGCACAGCAGTTCTTCAGTCAGACCTATCGTACTCATGTGTTTGTTGAGCCTACAATGCCCTGTGAGAAGTCCCACTAGTATTCTAGTTGAACTTCGTTTCTGGCTTAGTAGATATTCTGTGAATGTTGGCGATGGTTTTTTAATAAACTCTTTTGCTTGTCTCATTCCTGGCGATTTGTTCCACCATTCTTGAGATTTGGTTTGCATCCATGATTTGATACTAGTCTTTTGTATAGCTTTCGCAATACCACAGAAGGGTTCTGGGCCATTCAGAGCTTTGTTTGCTCCTGCTCGGGCAAGTGAGTCTGCCTCTTCATTGCCCTCGTACCCTGTATGTGCTGGTACCCATGCTAGAGTCAGTCTGTTCTGACTGCCCAGTGCATTTAGGGTTTCTAAGCAGTCCCATACTAGTTTTGAGTTAACTTGCATAGAGTTGACTGCTTTGATTGCCGCCTGGCTATCTGAATAGATTGCAATGGTTTTGCCTTTAAACTCTTGCCTTATCAATTCTTTCACGCAATGATGTATTGCAATAATTTCTGCCTGAAACACCGTCGCGTATTTACCTAAGCTCAGTGAGATTCTTGTCTTTGGCTTGGCCCCATAAATACCAGCTCCTGATCCAAACTCAGTTTTGGAGCCGTCCGTATAGACAGCAATGTCTGCATTGATAGGAGGTCCTTCCTTCCATGCCTCTCTGTCCGTTATACTTATTTTAAAAGTTTTTTCAAAGCTATATTTTGGAATTATGCCATCCGTTGGCATTCCCATGATGGGGTCGCTTTCCAACTCTTCATATAGCTTTCTATAGTCTTTACCGTGCGCGTTGCTTATGGGTGCTTGACCCCTTGACAATCTACTCACGACTGCTCTGGCTTCGCCTTGAATATATATTTGTAGTGGTGGTAGGTTCAAGAGGACCTCTAAAGCGGCTGTTGGAGTGGTTTTCATTGCACCAGTGGCACTCAGGCAAGCTTGCCTTTGAATAGCACTGAGCCTTCGAATCACTCCAGCCTGTTGTGTCTTTGGCCACCAAACTACTGACCCATATGCTATCATAGGCCTGATGACGCTGGCATAGAGCCATGTGGTCATTTTTGGTTGCAGTCCCCAATTTTTCCCGCACATTCGTCTGCACAGATTGAAGGCTACTGTACTTTTTTGAACAATTTTTTGTAGGTGTTGATTCCATGTTAACTTATGGTCAAAGATGACTCCTAAGTATTTTGCCTCTAGGGCGAACGGAATTTCTACCCCGTTGAGTACTGGTGACTTTAATCCTTCCAGTACTCTTTTTTTCGTGAAATTCACTATAGTGGTTTTATGAGGGTTCACGGTGAGTTCCTCCTCTTTACACCAATTGTCAATTATGTTTAGAGCGATTTATGTGAGCTCCGAGACCGTACTTGCGAATCTACCTCTAGCGATAACCGCCAGGTCGTCGGCATATCCTAAGCAATAATACCCTTTGGATGTTAGCCTTTTGATCAGTTCGTCCATTAGAATGGCCCATAGTAGGGGCGATAATACTCCTCCCTGTGGGCATCCCCTATCTGCTCTAGCTGTCAGAGTTGTCTCGCCAATTGTGGATATGATAACCCTATTTTTCAAATTGACATTTATCCACTGGCACAGGAGTAGCGGTACTCCTTTCCTTGCTAGGGCATTAATTATAGAATTTGTTGATGCGTTATTGAAAGCACCTTCTATGTCTACGAATGTTGTTATAGCTATTTCTTTGTCCTCTATCGACTTTGCGAGTAGCCTGTTCAGATCATCCAGTGCTAAGTCAGTTGACTTGCCTGGCTGATACGCATATTGGCGTTCGTTGAGCGGGTTTCTTTGTAATACCTCGTCTCTTATGTATCTGTCTATCAGTCTTTCCAGCGTTTTGAGCAGGAACGACATTAGACTTATTGGGCGGTATGATTTTGGCGTTTTGTCACCCACCTTTCCCACTTTGGGAAGGTAGATGACTGTCACCTTCTGCCATACTATGGGTATATATCGTATTGCTATACAAGCCTTGAATATACGACACAAATGTGGAATTAGTATTTCCTGCCCCTTTTGAAGCAGGATGGGGTATATTCCATCTACTCCAGGGGATTTATAAGGTTTAAATTTATTAATAGCCCACCTAATTCTGTTTGGCCTCGATATCTCTGTAGCTAGCCTCCATTCTATGGCAGTTGGCCTATTCGGCCTGCCAATGGTGCTGTCTGCCACTATCGGCTCATTTAGAATTACTGAGGCCGGAAAGTGTGCTTCAGTGAGCATTTTCAGACTCTCCTCAAAAGTTGCTGTGTAGGTATTGTCATTCTTCTTCAGAAAACCTACTTGGTTTACAGTACCTTCTTTTGCTAGCACTTTGTGGATCCTTGAACATGTGGGGGTTTCTGTGACCTCCTCACAGAACTTTTTCCACGATTGCCTTTTCGATTTCCTAATCTCTTTGTTGTACTGCGTGAGTTTAACCTTATATGTGGTCCAATTCTGGTCGAGTTTTGCTTTGTTGAATAGCCTTCGCACCTCCCCTCGTAGGGTTTCGAGATGCTTGTTCCACCAGATTGTTTTATTGCTTTGTTGTCTTGTTTTTTCCGGGCAGTTACCTTCGTAGGCGGCAACTATTGCCTTGCTTACTTGGTCTACTGACCTCTCAAGACTGTGGCTGTCCCTTATGTCAGCCGTGGTCCTTTGTAGAGATTCTCTGAGTGATGTTGCGTATCCTTCCCAGTTGGTCTCTCTGGGGTTTCTGTACTTTGTTAAGGTACGAGGTGGGGTAATTATATCAAATCTTATTTGTCTATGGTCAGAACACGAAGGTTCATCTGACACATGCCAGTTGACGATATTATCACATGCTTTTTCTGACGAGAGAGTTATATCTAGAACTTCTTTCCTCGCTGCCGTGACAAATGTTGGTTCGCATCCTACATTAGCTATTAATAACCTTTCTGTTAGTATGAATTGCAAAAGTGACTCACCTCTTATGTTGACGTCTGTGCTTCCCCATACAGTATGGTGTGCATTTGCGTCGCATCCTATGATGAGTTGGAGGTTTGCCCTTGCCGCATATGCGATTACTTCGCCTAGTATCGGTGGTGGGCAAACCTCCTCGCCTGGGAAATACGCGGAGCTCACTATCCAGCTTCTGGTACCTTCCTCTGTCGGCGTGGTTAGGAGTCCTGTAACAACATCACCGGTGCAGAGCACCGGTATTAGTGTGCATTTTACTCTATCGCTATATACTATGCATGCGCGAGGTTTATTGTTACCTTCTACGTATAGTACTTTACCTTGGTTGGGTTTCAAGCCAGCTACCCTCCCTCCATGTAACCAGGGTTCTTGCAAGAGGGCCAGGTCGAGACCCTCTTTGTCAAATCTCCTACATACCATAGCGCTGGACGCCTTGGCATGATGGAGATTCAACTGCAGAACCCTGATCCTACGGTTCAGTTCTGTGAACTGAACCCTTCTTCCGCCTTCTTCGAGGCATCTCCCTCCTCCATGGGTGTTGCGCTCTCATGTGCTATTTGCCTCTTGAGAGGGCTACTCCCACTTTGGGAGGACTCTGTCTCGTCCTCTTCTTGTGCCTCTTGGGCCTCCGGAATCGGCTCGGCGTGTTCTTCTTGTTCCTTGACATGTTTCCCCTTCTGTCTGAACTTAATTCTCCCTAGATTGAAGTAGGGAGACATGTCAAGTTTCACTAGTTCTTCCAGTGACTGTTTGTCCATGGAGAAGACCCAAGTTTGACCTTTGGCCGCAGGAGTTTTGCCCCAAACCGTCCAAAGGTGCGTGTTTAGCCCATGATTTGCGACTTTGAGCCGGTGCAGAATTTTTTCCGCCTCCGGCTTTTGCCCTCTTTCATCAGGGATGAATTACGAACGCATCAGTACGGACTGATGTGAAATCTCAACCTACTAGTGTGACGTCAGCGTCGAGAGAGAGGGGATAGATTACGGCCCGGTGAGATAGAGTAGGCCCTCTGGTGGCTCTGGTTCAAGTCTCTTTTCAACTATATCCTAGTTTGTCTTTTTTTGATAAGAAGTTTCCGAAACATGCCGTTTTAAACTTACAGAAGTAATTAGAACATGTATGCACTGATATCTCGACTGATGTGTATGGTTTTCAGGTTGGTATTATTGTATTGACCCTTTCAGTCCAAATGGTAGGATGATTTTGAATGCATTTCAGTGCAGGCATCATGTTCCAATTACTTCTGTTAGTTTGAAACGGCATTTTTCGGAAACTGCTCATCAAAAAATCATAAACTAGCAGGGTACTAATGGAAAGAGAATTGAACGCTCTTCAAAATATTGTGCATCTTGACGCCCTTTTCCATATAAGGTTCTATGGGTAACATCTACCCCTTCTAGGAGATTAAACCAAGAGGGCTAGAAATAGGCACTTAAGTGTCCCACTTGACATTGAAAGTAACCTATCTTTTCGATTTTTCATTCAATTTACTGGAAGGAAGATATTAAGGGTGGGAAGTTTTCTAATTGACACGGTCAACAAAAAATAATGAACAAGGGTAATAGTAATTTTCCTGACAAGTGCGGAAAGTGGAGAAATATTTTTTCTACAAGCGTAGGAAATTGATTGATACGTTCAATTAATTATTCATGCAAAAAGGAACAACTAACAAAAGAAATATATTCTCTATCTACTAATTATTAGTAATAGCTATTGTGAACTTACATCAGTTTGACGCATTATGTTGGTTCATTGCAGAAGCCAGCAGGCCCATAAGGAGTTTGGTCTCTAGGTTTCAGACACTTCTATGAAATGAGCCAAAAATACCTGGTATTTTCATTTCCTTATTGTTGCACCATTCAATAAAACGCGTGTATAGCTTCTCATACCATTTTTAAGACTTCGTTGGTAATAACGCATCTGTATCGAATCCCTATAGCTAGAAGTTTTTGATCACATTGTGGCATTTCCACTGAATCGAAAATGACAGTAACGCTGTGTCTCGGTCACTTCGACAATTTCAAACTTATTTGAGGTTTGATAGGCATGACAACAATAATCGTTTCCCTCCAGATCAATCCAAATCTACAGGGGGATTTTAATAATAGTAATTTTTTATTTCTCAATATTTCTTGATTTTCACAATAAATAGTGCAATTTGATGGATGATTCTGAACATACATATTTAAAAATCTACCATTGTTGTTCATTTCATGAACACGGTGTGGAAATGACTTTGAGGTTTTTGCATTTATTTAACATTTCATTCCACTTTGAGCATTTGTGGCTCTTTCGTAGTTGAAATTACGCCAGTCGTGCTACCCAGCCACTCCCGTATGGGAATTTCAGTTTTGGAGTGATTCTTTCCTCTGTTCTACTGAGATGGCGTTACTTTCATTTTGTCGATGATAGACGCCTCGGGGTGGATAATATGCAAACTCCGATTAACTTGAAATTTGGCAGGTGTTCATAATTTCGGTGACAATACATTATGGAATTTTTGTTGAAATTAAAAAAAATGGCTGTTCCAAGATGGCGGACAAGATTTGGTCCGATTCCATTCAAAATTGGTGAGTGGGGGTTTTTGAGGTCGGAGATCATGATTTTTTTGTTAAAATTTATAAATTCGAGATGGCGGCTTCCAAATAATTTTTTGTTTTTGTATAAATGACGGTAACTCCGTTGTTATCAACACAAAACTATTACTGCGACATATCATCTGTAAGAGAAAAAAAGTTATTTGTAACTAAGTCATAGTGAGCTATGACCTACATTTGAAAAACTAAAGTTGGTGCTGATATCTCAAATTCTAGAAGAGTTGGTATAAATTTCATATTTTCATAAATAAAGAAGTTACGGAGGAGACATGAAAATGACCAAAATCTGTTTTTTTGCATATAAAACAAAAACGAATAGATTTTATCAAAATATTTTTTCACATTATAGTTGGCCTTGACAAACTGCACATTTGGTGTCATTTAACCGACCTCGTATCTCTCACCGTTAAAAAGATACCCATGGTGAGCATGGTAAGTGGGACACACTGTATATCACATGAATCATGTAAAATTAACGATATCAAAGAATATTCGAAAATAAATAGTTACATTTTGTATATTTTATAATTGAAAATAAAATGGTGAGGTATGTGGTATATGTATTCAATGAATTCGATTCGATATTTCTTCACATAGGTATTTCGGAAGAATACTTCGAGAATTTTCAAAAAAAACAAGGATGCGTCTCATTCAAACTGCACCTTTAATATTTAGACTGATCCAGAAATTGCGTATCACAACCAGAGAGATGTCAAACATTATATCCTGATATATCGGGAGTTTTTGCAAATCCTCGTATTATCGTTGATAAAAAATATACCAAGTCGATAATTTGCCGCGCATTTTATATCACGAATATGTACCTTCTGTCAATCACACCACACATCAATCTCCTTCTTCGTCTTCTTCAGACGTGGAAACGTTATTGGGTTGAATTATGATAGGATTCATGATGGACATGTTTCGACTCCTAGGAGTTCATCATCAGGCTTGCTAGGTAGAAGGAGAAAAAAAAACTATAAAATACTAACATTGTTCACAATGGTTTTAGGCCCTAAATAATTTTAAAAAACATTTTTTAATTTGGGTTTTTTGAACCCTCAGATAAACATATTTCTCTCAGGATGCTTCTTTTTTTTATCAAAAAACTATCATAGTGTGATTTATACTATGATAGTTTTTTGTACAAAAAAGAAGCATCCTGAGAGAAATGTTTATCTGGGGGTTCAAAAAACCTAAATTCAAAAATGTTTTTTGAAATTATTTGGGGCCTAAAACCCTTTTGTGATCGAACCATGTTATTATTTTATAGTTTTCTTTTCTCCTCCAACCTAGCAAGCCTGATGATGACTCCTAGGAGTCGAAACATTCGCCTGGTGGGTGACGCCACACTCACTCACTCTTTGACATTATTGGAACACCGTAGAAAGGTCGGCGACCTTTCACTTCTCTATCGATACTTCCACGGGAAATGTTCTTCGGAAATCTCTGCTATCATCCCTTCACTAGCAATACCAGTCAGACGAACTAGACAAGTCCAGTCAGCATATCCTTCCGTTGTCAACCTCGAAAGATGTCGAACAGCACTTTATCAAAACTCCTTCATCCATAGAACGGCTAGGCTCTGGAATTCATTGCCTGAGGAAGTATTCCCAACAACATAATTATAATCTTCAGAAGTTCGAAAAAAATTCCAATACCTACCTCATGTCCCTATCCTTCCTAGAAACGCACGATGTTCTTTGAACATTATAGAGATTTCCTTTCGTGCGCTCCAGGCGATGAAAAAATGTAGCACGTATTTTTATTAAAATTCACTTGGAGTGAGAGTTTGAGTTTGTTTTCTCAATAATTACATATTCCTTCTTGAAATTCTATTTCTCGATTGCCACCAATAACACCTTTTCTGTTGGAAGCTTTTCTGGAATATCCTTACTTTTTGTCTGCATGAATTTCACGATGTCTGCCTTTTTGATATTGCTATTGAGAAATCTGGTTAGTAGACGAGAATTCGGTAGAATATTCGGAAGATAAGCTGCTCATTGAACAACTTCTCGAATAAATCCGCTGGTATTTCATGGTAATCAGCAGATGCTTGGGCAATATTTTTAGCCGACAAAAGCAACGCGTTAGGTATGAAACCAGCTTCACTTCCTGCATGCAAAATGATAACACGTTTACCCCTTGAGCAAGGTGTATTCAAAGTGCAATGCTTGGTTTCATCTACTCAACCATATTTCACAACATCATGCGTGTCGAACCATGATTCATCAAGATAGACAATAGGTCTATTGGATTCACGAAAATCTTTTATTTGCCTGAGATATTTTTGGCGATATTCCACAATTCTTGTAGATTTCTTTATTATCATACGATTATTGATTCTCCTGTGTTTGAAACCACATATGACAATAATATACCCCGTAGTGTTCCCAAACATTTATAATTGTAGTCAGGATAATCAACCAATTTGTCTCGAATCATTTCCAAAGTGGGCACTTTGTTTTCTTCGAAGAAACTATAGATTATTCGCCGAATAACATCTTTCGTAGTATCATCAATTTTCGCCAATTTTTCGTTTCTTTGTTTACGTTTTATAGAGGGGTCGATGACATTCCCAGTTTTGATCACTCGAAGAACTGTTGAGCGAGATAGTTTAGTTAACTCGCAAATTCTCTTCAAAATATCGTTCTGCGATTGATAACAATTTTCTTCCTTCAAGTATTCATCTAATATATTCAAAACGATGTGTTGACTTTGAACATATATGTAAGTCCTTATTTTCGTTATCATTTTCGTTCGACACTAATTCGTCACTATTATTTGAAGAATCTGCTTCAAGGGGTCTCCAGAAATCCATCCTGACCTATTGTATACTTTTGCGTGTTTTTGCTGATCAATAGATAATAATAGATTTATGTTCGTTTCGCAAACGCACGACACTGACTGAAAGAGAAATTATCAGAACCATCCGCGTCAGATACCTAACGAACTCCAGTCAGCACAGGTAATATTCATCATATTTCCACAGCCGGTATTCGACTCAGAGTATATTGGGCCGTCCATTTGGACCTTACTGTATATTCAGGGTGTCCCAAAATTAGCCTGCCAAATTTCACCGGCGGCTTCTGCGACCAAAATTAGGGAGAAAAGTTACAATAATGAACATAATGGGTCGAGAAAGGGAGCTACTGCCCCCTGAAGATATACCTGATAAAAACAGAAGAACCCTTTTTGTAAGAAGGTGGGGAAATTTCATAATCCGAGATTGAATTATAGAAAAATATGTATACAAAACATTTTGAGCAATATTCAATGTATTCCCACCCTGTATTATACACTCCTGATTGAAATTTTGAAATGATTTAATTTCAACTACATCGGGCATGGAAAGTTTAGTTCTTGTACCAAATTGCATATCTTTATCACATGGAGTTTCGGAAATACCCAAGAAATATCATCATCAGGAGCACCCTTTCAGGGGGGCATAGCTCTATCAGAAGACATTTCTCTGCTCATGTTCATTGAAAATCTTCTTTATATTTTTTGTATAGTAAAAGCCGCTGGGGAAGTTTGGCAGGCTAATTTCGGGACACCCTGTATATATTCATAGAATGTCCTGAGAAGGTTTTAGAAAATATCGAAAGAAAATTCTTGGAACGTACATTTCCGTCCCATTTGCATGTTCTTAGAATATTCCCAGAAAGTTCAGTGCACCTTGTGAGAACATTTTGAGAACAATCGAAATGTTCCATGGGAATATTCTAAGAACGTTCTCAAAATCACTTTGTGCTGTTTGGGCAGCAACACTCCATCTTTTCTGAATCGGAATATTCCGAAACCGGTTCACGGTATTGAGATTTATCAGGAGTTCATTTTTAGTGTTGAATGATGATCTAATTCACATAAAATTTTGTCATGAAAATCAAACCTCAAAAATATTTTGTTCAAAACTTCTTGATGGAACAAACCTTGTAACTTACAGAGTTGCCAGTAGTTTCGGCATATTCATGAAAAATGTGTGAACAAATTGTTTTTCCAACACCTTCTATCTTGAAAACAGATGCCATTACGGACATTTTCTATACTGGTCAAATCCATCTTATTCTGCAGCGTTCTACCTTCACTAGCAAAGGAGCCACCTATTTCTTAAAAACCCTGTATGACTAGCGATTCGCTTAATGAACACCTACCCATCTGGGCTCCAAAACCAACTCCAAGCGCCCTGAATATGACACTGAATATTCCCACACAAAACACAAATTTCTCACTATGGATCGGGATAATCATCTATCTACCTGTGATCATCTTGCGTATGCCTTTATGTCACAGTTTGATCTACTGTGCCTATGTCATGGACAATTACAGGAATATTTTAACATTGCGAAGGTTGGATAAAACTGATTGTTCGTTAAGTACACCGTCACGTGTTATCAATGAACATATATAAATATGGCTGTGATAAAATGTCGATCAGTTTGTTTCATCGCAGCTTCAAGATGTTGACAGAAATCGCCATATTGTTTGCTAGTGTGGGCATAGTAGCCATTTTATATGTAAAATACAAATACGCATACTGGAAGAGGAAAAATATTCCTTACTTGGTGCCTACGTTTCCAACTGGAAATAACACGACTTTCTTCCCGGAAGGACAATCAATTGGAAAGCCATCATATGATTTCTATCAAGAATTCAAAGCAAGAGGGGCGAAAATGGGTGGTGAGTTTTTGAATTTAGTACCCACCCTTTTCATTTGGAAACCACCTTGGGGGCTAGTGAAATTAAACTATAATGTAATCAACTTGTTTGAATTATCATGATTTCTCATGGACATGAAATACAGGGTGTTCCTTAATGATATGCAAATATTCGAAATGCCGTTTCTTCGACCCATTTCAAGAATAAAACTTCAAATAAACATATGTCGTAAACGTCCTAACTTTTGAGATACAGGGTGTGAATGTTGAAAATATGCATAGATTATTTTTTTGTCCACCCTGTATAGTTTTTCGTGCTGGCAAAATTCAGTCTGCTATGTAACTGAATCGGTATACAAATTTCAAAATGTTACATACGGTGGTCATCCAGTAATGGATGTCCTGAATGGAGTACTTAAACATCAACATTTGAAGTCTGGTCTCGTTTATCCGTTATTTCTCGAAAACGAAGCGTTCTATCGAGTATCAACAAAAGAATCTTTCTTGTACATAATTAAATAGCCTTTTATAGCATTGTATGAAATTTGAAAATTTCTTGTCGTTGCTCGTTTTTAAGAAAAATATAAACAATAATTTTCCCGTAACGGTGCCACTGGTAGAGAAAATGAAAATTTTCGTACATCAGAGATTGCACCTTGATGCATAAAAGACGAAAAGACGTGTACCAAATTTCATACGGATGTATACAATATTATTGTCTTAGTTATCATCAAAAAACTGAATATTTTTCAAAGCTTCATCACCCCGTATCTCAAAAGTTAAGGCTTTTCGCATATACCTTCATATGAAGTTTTTTTTTCTTAAAATGAGTCAGAGATTCACCCCCTCAAATATTAGCAGGTCTCTAACGAAGACCCTGTATTTCTTGTCGTCGATATTAGTAATGTCTCATCCCTGAAAAATATTTTGTAAATATTCCTGAAAGATATCTTGCGGGTCCAGCTTCTTTCACCCAGAACAATCATTGGATGTCGATAAGATACATCGGATATTCGATAGATGTTTTATATATGTCCCAAATAGCAAGTACATATGTATTGTTTCATGAGATATTCCTAATAATCATTGAATTCTGTTCCGAATTTCTGAATAATGATACATTGAATCAAAACCTTCGTATTCGTGCCCGATAGACTCTCATATTATTTTGCCTTATCCTTATGTGAACATGGTTTTCTGTATGTACCTACGTTATCTGAATAATCTGAAAAAGTATTAGGAATATAAAACCAAGGAGAAAATTGAATCAGGTACTCATGTGTGAATCAAATTTTGCGTGGAAAGATTTTGCAGTATACCAAATTTCAATTAGTGTGAACGTCCTTGAGGTGCCGAGGCAGATCGTTGTAGAAAATGGCGATTTTCTCTATTATTTTAATCATTTACACGTTTTTGATTGGTTGGGATATTTGTGTTGCTAATCTGAAACATTTTGTTTTCGTTTTTGTATTTCGGCCGTTGATTGGATACTGTATAGTCTATTCAAAGTGAATTGGTGTGGTGTTCGAGTCGCTCAAATTGAATATGGATAAAATACACTTATACCTATACCGTTTCTCTATTGGTAGATCGATCCAGAATACATATAACACTCAACACCAAACTTCAGCAAAAATCCTGATAGGCTACGGATCAGTATCGCAGTATTAAAATATTTGTACTATCGGCATTTGACAGAAACACTTTCAATATGAACCTTAACTCATGAGGAAACCGTTATTCTTCCAACTATGATATAATTTCTAGGTATCCGATTTGGAAGTCTAAATTTCATGATGTTATCGTTAGTTGCATAACTCATCAACGTAACGACTGAAAATGATAATACGATTTGTCTTATTCATGAAATGATGAGTGTGATAGTTTTAACAAATTCAACTCGTTTCGAAAAGGAATATTCTGAGATAAATTATGAACATGAAAAAATGTTTCATATCTATTGAACATACACGATAAGGATTTGAAAACAAAATCTTCTGAAGTTGAGAATTTGTATTCTCCTTCAGATAAAAATATGTATATGCACATATTCTGAACATTCAACAGGACACAACTACTCTTCCGGCTATTTGCCACATTGAATAATATCTGTTGAACATCCAAAAGGAGAGCATGAAAAATTCAAATCTCCTGAAATTGAGAATTGATATTCTCTTTCAAGTCGGAAAAATAATATGGTGTATTATAATTGGAAAATATAGCTTACCAATATGTTCAGTATTGAAATGAGAATTGAAATGTCTAAGAGAAGCATGTATGAAGTCTAATCTTGAAACTTCCAAAAAAAATCATTCGTATCAGTGATATGGAAATTATAAATCTCACAAACAAGTCATATGTATTTCCATATATATACATATAAACTCATCTAAGAATATTCCTTCTCAATACTTCCACTAAATCGAAGGGTTCAAACTTGAACGATGGACACTTGTTATTTTCATGGATCTTCAATTGCAGATTCGTGATTAGTTTTTCTCAATTCAGACTTTCTTTCCACGTCCCCTATGATGAATATCGATTTGTCATACATCAAAAAATGACTCGTTTCATTCATAATTAAACGACACTCGCTTCCTGATGAAAATTTTGAAATTCTCATTTAAAATTCTGATTTAGCATTGGTATTTCATGCAATGTTCAGAATTTCATGATTTCTTAATAGACGGTTTTGGAAATATTGAGGAAAATACGTCTTCAGGGTGCCCTATCTGAAAGGGCGAAGCTCCCTTATAGGAATAATCTTTTGACACATATTCATAGGAACTTTTTTTTTTTTCATAATAAAAGCACCTCAAGACTCACCACATGAACTGTTTACTGCGTTAGGAAACACCCTGTATTTGGTTATCTGTTGCAGGAGTTTATGTGGGGATTGATCCACATTTGGTAATCTTGGACCCTGAAATATTGAGAACCATTATGATCAAGGACTTCAATCATTTTATGAACCGTGGTCTCTATAAGATCGAAAACGATCCTCTTACAGTGAATATGGTTACACAGCATGGCACAGAATGGAGGAATGCGAGGGTAATGTTCAAATTTTCTGCATTTTTCATTGTTGCAATTTGTTTTTGTTATATTTCATTATTTTTATGATAGTAGGTATCAAAGAGAGAGAAACTCGAAGTCATTATCACAATAGTTCATGATATGAACGAAAATGGTAGATGACGAGTGAAAAACAACTACTTTCCTATGGCTATATGCCACGCAGAACATTGAATCACATCCTTCTGAAGTCTATGCTATAATTGGTACAAAACGAATAAAATCGCAAGTGTTTCCTTCCTAAACGGCCAGCTGCGCCTAAGTGGATCAGGAATGCGTGACTACCTGCAGACCAGTTTCGAGCTGTTGACTCTCTTCAGTGCAGACCTGTCCCAGATAGCATTCTTGACCGTTATCTGGTGCGAACCTGACCCAACGTAAACGTATCTCAGCATATATACCCCACGAGGCGTTCAAGGAAGCAAACACTTGCGATTTTATTCGTTTATACGAATTATTGCATAGATTTCGGGAGAATGTAATCCATTGTTTTGCGTTATGAACTATTGTGGTAATGACTTTGAGTTTCTCTCTCTTTGTGACCATTGCGTTCTTTGAATATTATAGGGATTCCCTTCCGTGCGCTCCAAGCGATGAATAATAAAAAAAATATATTTAGACATGCTGTGACGTTCTTTAAGTAAGCAAAGTATGGTACCAATAAAAAAATAGTTATTTTTGTATCTAGAATGCGAAATGATACGTTTGCGAAACTCGGCAAAAAATTACCATTCGAAACGCAAAAGCATTTCGCATTCGAGATGAAAACAATATTTTTTCGAATACTGCATTTAAGCCAATATGGAAATGAGAAATTGATAAATAAGTAGGTATATCTGTCATTACTAATTGAAATTTTCTCTTCCCAACATATCGACGCTCAAGAAGCAATACCTTGTATCTCAATTTTTACTGAAAAAGTATTCATCACACAAACATTGATGTACAGGGGTAGTTTTCATGATGTGAACACCCCTGTATATTTTTTGTTTTCCACTCATTGAAAAAAGTTCAAAGCTGATTTTATACAATTGTCCATACCGATTTCTCTCATATTGACAATGATGCCATTTTTTTTAAATGGAATGCACCATAGATTTGAACTCATCAATTCATCCTGCTTCCAAATATATGATATGAGGAATTCATATCTATCAAAATATACAGCACATTCCATTTAAAAAATATATATATATACATATTTCTGTATTCTCTGTATATTCGAAGAAATATTGCATCACCGTCACTATGATTCGAACCTGTATGAAAAATAATTAGATCAGTTTCAACATTTTTCGGACCTAAGTAAGAGTTGATTTCTATCAATCTCATTCATGTTGGATATGAAGTTATACCACTGTATAATATCTGAGATGAAAATCGAGGTCGCACTTCAATAAAGTGAACACGCAGTATATTATTTGTTTCAGGTCAAATTCACCAACGTTTTCACATCCGCAAAAATAAAAATAATGTACGATACTATGAAACTAGTCATTCCAAATATGATACCAACATTGGACGAGAAGGCAAAAAACAAAATTGATGTCGATGTTATGGAGACTATGGCTTGTTTCACTACTGATGCAGTTGGTAAGTTGATGAACTAGAGCAAATTCATGAATGCACAAACACCACAGGACTATAACCCAGCGTAAATTGGAAATTAGTTCTCAACTTATTTGCAAAAAAACATGTTCTTCTGCAACCTACACAAAAGTCGTCCATGTTAATACCAAAATAAGCTCTAGAATTGACGATCCTATTACTGACACAAACATAGGTATGTTGCTAGGCAATTCAGTTCCTAGGAGCTAAAGATCAACTTCAGCTCCTAGGAACTAAAAAGGATGTAATGTAATTTTTATGTAATAGAGGTCATCAAGAATAAAAAACATTGTTACGGTTGGTTATATCGGTTGGGACGCATACCTGATTTGTTTCCGATTTCGGCAGATTTGGCATCCCATACTCATGCTCTAAGATATAAATAGGTACATCATTTAGGTATTTTAGTGTTTTGTGTTTTGATCAGGAAAGCCTTCAACATTCACATTCTTGCTCGATCTGTAGTTCATACGGGATCTGATTGATTTGATGACTCGTTTTTGAATAATCATGGCCAGCAATAATTTTTTGTCTCACACAACGATATTGTTTACCTTCATTCGATTACCGAGCCAAACACAGTGGAATATGGAGAGAAATATCCATGGAATCACATATCGCTGGTGAATAACATGTCAATTATCAAACCTTCAGTGTATCAGGACCGTTTTGGGAAAATCTCCATGTGATGGCTAAAGGAAGACCTTCTGAATGACAATCTCAACCTCATAATAATTATGATATGTTAAGACATTCTGAAGAAAGAGATTTCGATCATACTAATGGTGGAAAAAGGAAAATTGATCTGATGCAGTGTCAACATAGTATCAATAACAGGATTTGACATCTGCTTTCCATAAGTTGAATTAAATCTCAAAGAATTCCTATAGAAAAATCCTAAATTCTCATATTTTCATGGGAACCTTCATTGAGTAAATTTTTAGTATTTATGGAATTGAAAACCTATTCCAGCAATGAATCAGGAGTAGAAATGACAAGAAATTGGTGTTTTTGTCCACGTTTCAAAGAAAATCGCTTTCAGAATTGAACATCAGAATTCATGTTTTTCCTTATATAGGTATTGCACCGGTATGAACTGTATATAAACTTTCGCGACGTGCAAATATATGAACTTTCTTGAAACGCAAATGTATAAAGATTTCGTCATATAAAAAATTTGTGCATCTGATATAGACTTTTTTCTATATAAATGCAGTAAATATTTTATACATTACAAATAATAATCATGAACCAAACGGCGCGAGGCATACTAATTTCAAAATTTCGTCGCACTAAAATATATAGAAAAGTTATCACACGATATAAGAAATTTTGCATAAAATATAGATAATTTCGTAAATTATATACGATATTTTCTATATATTACGTAAAAAAAATTATATAATATCGAAAAAATATTTATGAACCAAACGGCGCCCCATATAGCGTCTCAGAGTATTAGATTTTTTTATTCTCAAAAATTCAAAATCTTGCTCCGAAAGTAGGTAGTAGATTCTGATATAATGGAGAAAACAATTGAACAAGATAATTTTTCCTGTTTGAATTGAAGTATTCGCATCGTCAACGTCATACACATGTCGATATAATTGGTACTTCTTCCATATTCTATGCTCACACATAATATAAAAGTGCTTGCTATATAATATAAAGCTCACTCCTCACTCAATGTCCATAATATACTATTTCAGGTTCGACGATCTTAGGTGTGGAATGCAATTCTTTCAAGAATCCAGATGCGGAATTCCGAAGACTCGGAAGACACTTTTTCGAGGAGTTTTCTACGATAGACAAGTTGCGTTTATTCGTAACAATAAATTTCCCCAATTTGGCAGAAACACTGAGATTTTCCAATGTACAACCGGAGGTATCGAAGAATTACAGTAAAATTATCAAAGAAACGGTGGAGTACAGAGAAAAAAATAATGTGGTTAGGAAAGACTTTTTAGATTTGTTAATCCAACTAAAAAACTCTGGAGTACAAGTAACTATGGACGAAATTATCGGCCAGGTAAGTTTTAACGAATAATTTGATTGATTCAACCTTGTCGCTTAATGCTCGATCTCAGGTGCCTTGGTTTGGTTTAATTATTTTGTTCGAAGCGAAAGTAATTTCTCTAGTAAGGCGGAACTCATAGTATTCCTGATATAACAATGTCTGGTACCACCATTTCCACCAAGACTACTGTATCTATATGCTCGGTATTACCATTAGCAATACTCTCTCATGGAAAAATCATGCCCGCGATCCATAGCAAAAGCTGCTTCACAAAAACTCGGATTTTCCAACCCCAATAACCCGTAGATCCCAATTTTGATTCGACTCCGACCATAATCACAAATATCGTCCACCATATTGGATCTGCCATTTCGTTTTTATTATTTAATAATAATGTCACAACGAATTGTCACCGGAATTATTATTCACTTGCCAAATTTCAAATCCATCGGACGATTGAAAGAGGGTCAAATTTAGCTAGCAAATTTTGATTAAACTAAGGACATGTTAAACTAAAAGCGAATTCCATTGTCACTGCAAAAACTCAAATATCTCGAAAACAGTTACGTTTTTTTTTTGTATTCTGATAAGAGAACATTTTTGTTTGTAATTTTTTTCGCTTCATCAAATGCTTCTGTTTTTTCACCAAAAAGAAAACAAGGATAGAAGTTGTCTATGAAAATATCAGGAAGGTGAAAGTGTACCAGAAGAATTTATCTCATCATCATACATTCATGCAGGAAATTTTAATCTGGTGGCTTTTATCGTTCAGGAATTATTCGGAAAAAATATTTCGATTTTATCAAATTGTGAAGGATATATCTCCCTTTTTATGCATTTTAGTTCAGTTTAATCGTCAATATACCTATTTTTCAATGTACTATGTGTACCTCCAGAAAGCTCGGTACACATTTTAGACTCAACCTGTATATAAAATTGTTATGTATAGATGATATATATATAAAATTGTGAAGTTTAGATAAAATATAATGTATAAAATTGGTTGAAATAGAAACAAGATCAATTAGAATCTAGAAGAACGAAAATATACATGTTGTACAGTGGACTAGGTAAAATATATAAAAATTTGAACTTCAACGTCCTGTTCTTTATTCAAGGGGCATTCCTAAAGTGATTTCCATTGAAAAGAGTCTTGAAATTCCATGTAAAATGAATGTGGACCCCTCTGTATAACCTTTTTGTCCCATTTCCGGCCAAGGAATTTCCCATTGAGCGATGCCTCTTATTTTAAAACCTCTAGTACCATCTTTTCATTTTCAGACATTCTCATTTTTCACTGCCGGATTCGAAACTTCTGCTACCACCACAACAATGACATTGTTCGAGCTGGCCGAGAATCAAGAGGCTCAGAATAGACTAAGAGAAGAAATAACAAGCACCTTCGAGAAGAATAACGGTGATATGCCGTATGAAGCACTAGTGGGAATGAAATACCTTGGTCAAGCAATCGATGGTAAGAACAGATAACTATTCATTTATTAGATCCTTCAGTTTAATTATTTCGAGATGATATTTTCATAAGGCAGACAGATTTCAGATTGATCGAAATTGGATTCAGTTCAGTCGCCATTAGTAAATATATGTCAATAGTTGAATCGGTCCAACTAAAAACTGTCGAGATGATTCCATATTCATTAATGTAGTAAAAGTCACCAATATAGATAATAATTGAAATATCAGGGTGTATTCATGTGACGCGGGACACACTATGACTTTAACTATAAAGTCATTGTTATCCTCTTTTTTTCAATACTTTCAGAAACTCTAAGGCTATGGCCTCCAGTACCAACCATCCCAAGGCTGTGCGTCAAGGATTACAAGTTTCCAGGTACTGACTTAACCATTGAGAAGGGAACAAAAGTGATGATCCCAGTTCTGGGACTCCATCTAGATGAATACTATTATCCAGACCCGTTGAAATGGAATCCAGATCGGTTCGAGGATAGAAATGAAAAATTCCCTGCGTATTTCCCGTTCGGAGATGGTCCGAGACATTGTATTGGTGAGTAGATCGAGTCGAGTAGTAGCTTTGAAATATCTGCCTTCCAAATTCGAGTTCGACTCTTTGAAAAAACAGTCATTGCTACATTCAATCAATTCAGAATGGTTTAGTTCATGAGATTTCGAATCTTGCTTGGATACTGATAACATTTCTTTTGCAGGTATGCGTTTCGCCTTTATGCAGGTCAGACTAGGTTTGGCAACCATCTTGAAGAACTACAAAGTTACTCCAAGTCCACTCACTGAAAAACCACTGGATATCCATCCTGGTACCTTCCTCCTCAAGATTAAACAACGTATATATTTGAAATTTGAAAAAATTCATTGATTCCCAAACATTTTTAATTGAAAGAAATCACAAATAAATTATTTATTTAGTAAACACCTCGTTTTTATTGAAGATAAAAATACAGAGATTGGCTTTTAAAAATTGGTTGGTAGCAACTACACCAAATTGCTCGTTAATTGACAAAACAATGTTTGTTCTAACTTTTCCGGTTTCACCGGCAACGACCTCAACTTCTGAAATTCCCTATACACAGAGCTGAACAAATACTCTGAGAGAAGTATTTAAATATAAAGTATTAAATACTTTCTGATATTGGAAATATTCGATAATTAAATATTTTCAAAGGCCAAAAACTATTTAAATAACAAATACAAAAGTATTACAATAGTTCACAATAGGAATTTAAATACTTTGAGAGTATTTGAGTATTTCCAAAGTATTTATATACTGTTGAAGTATTTGAGTATTTCGACAGTATTCAAATACTTCCAAAGTTGAATGCATCCAAAGTATTCAAATAATAATAATAATAATAATAATAACATTTATTGATCCCAAGAAACATACAATGTTTATAGAGGGAAACAAAAGAAAGTATAATAAATATATCAAATATTCAATGCAATGTAAGATAAACAGTTCAATCAGAATCAATTTATACAAAGGAGGGAGTTGAATTGATGAAATATATTTTTTCAGTTCACATTTAAATTTTGTGAGAAAGCTAATAGATTTTATTCTGTTGGGTAGACTATTATAAATATTTATTCCACCAAAATACAATGATTTTTTTCCCGAATTGGGTTTTTATTTTGACAATTTTCAAATGTTCACTTGGTCTGGTGTGATGCTCATGGGTATCGGAATTGATTTTGAAAGTAAGATTTGAGTGCTTTCTCTTATTTTTAGTGAAAAGAATGAAAATGCATACTTTCATTTTGAAGAGACAGTCAATATCTAGCAGATCCCTTAGTTTGTATAGTCTAGACATAGATCTAAATACACATTTTAAATCAATGGTCTGGATGTTAATTCGAGAAATGGTAGCTTATAATAGTTATTTATGTATCAAGGGCGTAAAATAGGCTTCTATGGACCGCAGCGTGTAAGTAATAGACCGAGCGATAGCGAAGGCTATTAACTCGCCTAGGTCCATAAAAGCTAGTTACGCCCGAAATACATACAACATTTTTTGCACGACCTGTATAAATATATATTTGATATCTCATGTAGGTATCTCTTCACCCCTCAAGCACAATAAAAATACATCACGGTTACAGTGAGACTGTATTGTATCCATATCGCAAATACAATGAATCAAGAAGTATGGAATCAACGTTACCATGGCAACTCAGTCAATTTTTCGAAATAGGAATTAATAGGCCAGTAGCCATATTAACTGTCAATTTGTGTAATCATACATAATTCATTAGTGATTTCAAAATGAATTCTAGTGATGAAGAAAGTGTGAATTGTACTCCACCAGAAATTAGTGAGGCAGCTGAGGAAGCAAAATCGAGTTTATTGCCAAGTAAATAAAAAAAAAATATACGACAAAGTATACGAAGAATTCGTAAGCTGGTGCGACAGAAATGATGTAAAAAATAAGAACAACACTGAAAGTGTGCTTCTTGCCTATTTTCTGGAAAACTCAAAATCTCGTAAGCCCTCTTCCATGTGGTCCCTAACAACACAGGGATGTCCTAGGTACGTCTCTTTTTTGTCCCGCGGTACAAGGACATGATTGGGACATCCAGGGGATATCCGGCAGTGGTTGTCCAGTGGACATCCCGCCCAGTACATCCCTAGGTTATCCTATTCGTGGATAGGATAACCTAGGGATGTATCTGATATCCATTGACATCAGAGTCATTGAATTTCATAAAACTATTGAGTTGAATTTTTTTGGAAATGTTTGTTTTTCTTCCGGAAAATGATTGTAATGAAAATAAAGAATAAAGTATCAGAACTTCTTAAGAAATTACCATTTTTCGCAGACAGAAATCGTACATGCATAATGCCCCCCATTTTTAAACTCCCAAGAATGATAATAATTATGCCCAATACCTAACAAAGTTGTATTTATTCAGGTTTCTGTAGTTAACTCCTGTTTATAAATCTGTTTAGTACATAAATCTTCAGGAGACATGATAGCCAATGGAGCAAGGTGCGTGAATGATAAGCCAAAGGTCCCGGGTTCAATCCCTACTCGACCTACAACTTTCCTCTTTTGTCGAAAGGATGTCCCTGGGATATCCTTGGGACGTCCTAGGGATATCCTTTCATTGTACTTGGTACATCCCAGGGACGTACCAGAAGGACATCCCTTGGATGCCTTTTTTGTGGCCAGCGGATGTTCCTGGGACATCCCTAGTATGCACGTTGTCCCGACAAACGACATCCCTGGGATGTCCTAGTATACAATCAGGGACGTCCCTGGGAAGTCCCTAGGATGTTCTGGTGTTGTTAGGGGTCATATTATTCCATGTTGAAAGATACATTGAATGTACATGATAATAGAGATATTATATAGTAAATATGCAAGATTGATAGCTTTTTTGAAAAGAAAATCTGACGACTATAAACCAAAGGAATCGAAGATTCTAAGCAGAGAAGAAATAGAGTTATTCTTGAGTGAAGCACCAGACGATTCGTACCTTATGATGAAAGTAAGTACTATTTTCATGCTTTCTTAATGTCATGTATGATAATTTGAAACTTTGATTTTTGGTATTTGTGGCGCATTAATTGAAACCATTGGAATCTAGATTTCTATCGATATGACAGTGACATTAGCTTTACCACCAGCTCAATGACTATATCGCCCGCCGGGCGGTAAAGTAGTCCGCAGGCGGTAAATTGCCACTTTACGCCCGCAAACCCGGGCGGTAAAGTGCTACTTTACGCCCGGTCGTGCATAATAGTTATTTATGTATCAAGGGCGTAAAGTAGGCGTTTATGGCCTGTGGCGTGAATAATGGCCCGATGGCGCTAGCCGAGGGCCATTACACGCTCAAGGCCATAAACGCATTTCACGCACGTGATACATACAAAATTTTATGCACTAGTGGTTTTTTTTCTGACTCAAAAGTAATGACTATAGATTTCGATAAACTAATATTCCCCCGAATTTGATTTGTTGCGTATGAATTCAGTAATCAAGAGAAACGTAATGTTCATGGATGATTTACATATGAAAATTATCGTACGAATATTGCAATTATCGTAATAGTAAAACTCTTTGATCTCTAGAAGAGATTCATTCTTCAGAATTTCACAATATGCATACCCAGTATATATACCTAACTAATTTTGACGTTGTCAATCAAGCTGATGGTTGTTGTCTATATCAATACATCCAATCATCCAATAAACCAGCTGAATTGTCATTCTTTGACTGAAAAGTAAAAATTAGTGATAATAATAATAGCGATAGATATGGAATCGGATAAAGAAGAAGTTCATGATATACCGCTGGATATATTAGAATCTATGAAAATGATCATAGGTTTTTCATGAATTGATATGTGGACATAAGGTAACTGAGAACAGCGGGCGGTAAAGTGCACTTTACGGCCCGTGGGCCATAATGAGCCCGCGGGCGGTAAAGTGCGACTTAACGCCCGCAAAACCGGGCGGTAAAGTGCACTTTACGGCCCGCTAGTGCATAAATACATTTTATGACTTCATTTTGAAGAGATTTGAGAGGTTTCAAGTCAGATTTTGCTGCAGTATCCCAGATCGATATCAGATACTGCAAATTAGAGTTAATCAAACTGATATAAATCAATTTCAAGTATTCAAGAGGTATAAAAGACCTCAATTTGTAAAATATACCAACAATGGAAGATATTTTTTTTTCTGAGCAATTGAATATGCGATGACCAAGATAGAGTCCGATCTATAGTTAAACCTAAGACTTTGGAGTTTGGAATTTCTAATATACCGTATGTTCTACTCGTGACAATATTTTCAAATACTTTGCGAATCTATTTGCAAATAGTAATTATTTATAAATATATTCCAGAAAATATTCGTGAGTAAAATAGTATATCAAGTTATCTGTATTGTAATAGGTAAGCATATTAAGCACGATTAAGCTGTGACTTGGGTTTCACTATGGGACGTCTGGTATTTTCCTCTTAGATTTAGAGTGGGGCCTTTGGACAATCTGCCTCCACACCGCGACCTTCTCATATCTATTGTGTCTGCCTTCAAAATCGTTTAGAGTTCTTTGGCTGGTCCCGCCTTCTCTATGGGACTCCATAGGCTAGCTTTCAGATCCCCTGTATTACTTTGGACTCTTGTTTCTGCCTAACCCAGCGCAAGGCACCTTAGTCTTGACAAGCCCTCACAGTGGCAAAGTATGTGTACTGCTGTTTCCTCCTCTTCCTGACAGACCTTTCTTACTTATATGTTTGTTGAGCCTACAATGCCCTGTGAGAAGTCCCACTAGTATTCTAGTTGTACTTCGTTTCTGGTTCAGTAGATATTCTGTGAATGTTGGCGATGGTTTTTCAATAAACTCTTTTTTGACTATCTCATTCCTGGTGAGTTGTTCCACCATTCTTGAGATTTGGTTTGAATCCATGATTTGATACTTGTTTTTGTTTAGCTTTCGCAATACCACAAAATGGTTCTGGGCCATTCAGAGCTTTGTTTGCTCCAGACACACTATAATTGAAAAACATATTCATCATAAATTTGACATATTCAGTCTTGTTCTTAAAATGATGATAGGATATAAAAATCAGTACATTCTATTGGCTTCTACAGCAGCAATAAAAATTCAAACTCAAAAGGTCTCAACACACATTTCACGAATCTCTGCAAACTTTTCACAGACAAACCGAGAGGCCACTTAATTATTTTGTGTAATTATATCTAATATGATGTAATTCATCAATTATACAGGCTGATTCATGGCTGGATGGCACTTTAGACGTTTCTGGTGAACCAGAGACCATTGTCGATCTAAATTGAAAAGCTAGTTAGTAGGCAGGTGGTAAAATATTGTCTGTTCATTGGAAAATTTGACAGTAACTGATATTTCCATGAACACATGAACGAAATAAAATGAAAATGGTTGGAACATAATCAGAGAAGATATTTATCAAGTCAAGTATGAAAATCATCTATCTACAGTCGAATGAAAGCAAGACATTGTTTTCCCAATGATGTTTTAGCTCGATTTTGAGTAGCTGCAGATCAGTGCTGTGATAAAAAGACCGTTTGAACTTTTTGGTACCATACTTTTCAGTGATGTAAACATTATTGGCATCACTACTTCAAAAATTTATATTCACCTACATGGATATAGCTTTTCAGTTGGAAAACGAAAATTTTTGAGTTAATATAAACACACTGATCGGGAAGAATCACATTAGGAAACATTATGTGAGTAACATTTAAAAAAATGTACCAGAAGGATGATGATGATGAAATATATAGGACCTCAATATACTTTCTGCATTCAAGATGAAACGCTTAGAACAGTTCAGTTTTATGAAGGGAATGTGGAAACGTGAACCATCAAATATGGAATTGAAAACTGGACTGGATGTAGGTATGTTGTACAGGGCTAGTTTTATTAATGTGAACTCCTCTTTATCTTTTTTGTTTTCCACCCATTCGAAAAAATTCAAAACTGACTCTATACAATTTTTTGCACAGATTTAACTTATTTTGACAATGATGCAATACATATTCAAATATACAGGGTATACAGAAATAAATATATTTTTGAAATGAAACGCCCTGTATATTTCGATAAATTTGTATTCTCTCAATCATCTTTCAAAATATACAGCGCATTCCATATAAAAAAATCAATATATTTTTGTATACCCAGTATAGTTGAGGAGATATTTTGCAACACTCTCTCGATATGATTGGAACCAATATGGAATATCGTAAAAAAAATCAGTTCTGAATCTTCTTGAATGGACAGAAAACAAAGAACAAGGGAGCCGACACCGTCCATTTGCGACATGATTTGCTCCCGAACTAACACCTGTTCTCTGCAAGTTGTTCAACTACTCTTACAAATTGGGGATATTCCCGTCCAACTGGAACATTGCAATAAGAGTACAACCAGTTCCTAAAAAAGGGAAAAAGACCCTTATGCTAGCCAGTTTTCTCTCAAACAGGTCTCTTAATTTAGTGATTGACCGAGTTTCATCTGACTCTCTTATCATTAATGCTGGTGTTCCGCTAGGATCAATATTCTAGCACCAACACTATTTCTACTCCATATCAACGATTTGTTGGAAGCAACTTTACACAGCTTCGTGGATGATAGTACCGTCCATACCGCCTTCTCTTCCATGGCTCCAATATTAGCCAGGCAAATCAGAAATAAACGAGGGAGAAATGTTGACAACATAAATATGGACTTGGCAACAATTCTCGAATGGCGATCCAATAACTTCATCCATTTCAATGCTTGGTATTACTACAGTAATATCATATCAGCAATAACCTTTCCTGGGAAAATCACGTGAGATTAATTGCTAGAAGTGCATACCAAATACTTGGTTTTCTGTTTCGGGTCAGGAGCTATTTCACTTCCGGTCACCCAAACATACCCTGAAACTGTTGAATTCTGACCAAAAAAGGGCAATTCGTCTCGTGGGTGATGCCTCGCTCACAAACTCACACACTTCTCTGGAACACCGTTGAAAAGTTGGCGATCTGGCTCTATTTTATAGATATCTTCATGGACGATGCTCTTCTGAAATATAAACAATTGATCCTCCCTTGGCAGTCTCCGCGAGATTAACCCATCGAGTTGAGGTTTCGCATCCCTTCGTGGTCACTTTGGAGACCTGCAGAACATCTCTTTCCAAAGACTCGTTCATCCAACGAACAGCGTGGCTCTGGAAGACATTGCCAAGGGAGGTGTTCCCCAAGGCATATAACCTCCAGAAATTTGAGAATAACACCAATTCCTACCTCATTTCCCTTGGTTTCTCACGATGTTCTCTGAACATTACAGGATGTCCCTTTTCATTGTTGCGGCTGCACCTCTCACACTGAGGGAAAGGTTTTGTCATGATAAATAAATAGATTTGTTCGAGTATGCTTCGTTGAATACTCGGTTGAATATTAACGCCATCTTCTTGTCATCAATATACCTCATTAAATACTACCATGTAATTTGTAAATGAATCGTTGACCGAAAACAAAGGATTCGTTTAGAAGCTAAAATTCTTTCAATATTAACATAGGTTTTTGGGAGTATATTCCATGAGTTTGTCACAAACCTGTTCGTTATATCCGAACTTTCTGGAATCTTACTCTCGAATTACCATTCATTAACTGGTAACAAATTCTCTCCACAGTTTAATTGCTTACACAATTAGAAATTGTTCTTGAGAGGAACAAATTGGCTGAATTGGGGCAAAGTTGCGTTCATGCTGAACATTTTTCTGCCAAGAAAATTTGTTGATGTGTCATTTTTATTGTTTGAATTATTGGAAGGAAACAAAAATTTATAATTTTTTATTTTTCAAGCGGAAACCAAGAAACCTAGACGTTTCTGACTGGGAAATTCTCAAGGCCGGGAAAAAACAATTTTGCGAAGAGTACTTTGAAGAGGATGTCAAGAGTTTTGTTTAACAAGATGAATTTCGACAGTTCATTTGAATTTGGATCTGGAACGTTCACATTTTCGTCAAGCTCATCTACTTTTATGAAAACTATGGTTTTGAATTAGAAACGACGTAATGAGCTAGAAGTTTATTCTTCAGAAAACAAAACAAAGTTATAAAAGATGCTCGAATACTCCACCTTCCACTTCCCATATAGCACATGTACGTCCGATGAATGTCCAACGGATGTACAACATGGACATAGTGGACGTCCATTGAACGTCCAGTCATGTACATTGGAATGTCCATTTTGTCAACGTACAAACTGGATCCTATCATGTACATCCATCAGACGTACCATTTTGAACTTGAAAAATAAATCCGGAATCGTACATTCATTGATCGTACATAGACGTTCGAATCGTGAACGTACAATTTAGATCCGATTTCGTTCATTTCTTGGACGTTCTGAAACCTAGGAATATGGATGTTTTGGTGAAGTCGAATATCTTACTCCCAATGGACATCCATAAGGCGTACAGTACTGGACGTTACAAAATATATCCCTGATTGTACATCCATCGAACGTCCATGTTAGGTTCATGTTGGACCTAAACTGGACGTCCACTGGACTTCGTGTGCTATATTGGTTCTGAACCCAATTCCACGCGTTTCCTCAGATTCCAATATTGCTCGTGAGATGTCCCGTCTTCTTATCTTAGTTCTGAGAGTGGTGATTATGGTTCTTCTCAGCTCATCAATATCGATCGGTACAGTTTTGAAAAATCTTTCATAGGTCCCAATAAATAAGAATCCAGCGGAGAGAGATCAGGTGAGAGCGCTGGCCAACGTATGTCTCCGTTTTTTGAAATTACCTTGTCAGGGAACATATCTGACAGACACTCGGCAACCCTTTTTGCGCTATGTGGATAAGTTCAAGAATTCATAGTCGCATATTCAATTGAACTGTCAAAATTCAGTATCTTAAACAAAACTGTTGGCGTTTCTTCCCAAAGCACTCTTCGCAAAATTGTTTTTTTCCAAATTTTGATCAACAGGAAAGATTCGATCATATCGTGTGATACATCATTGTAATAAAAAAAAGACTTTTCAAAAATGCAAAAATCCAATATGGCGCCCATAAGAAAAAACAAAGTTGAGTGTTGTAACTTTGGCATCAAGAACGTCATGGAAAATACAATGACAGATTCAGATTTCTTGTAAAAAAGTTCCTTAAGAATGTGCCAGTCAGAAACGTCTAGGTTTTTTGGTCTCCGGTTAAAATAATAAAAAAAAAAAAAACGAAAATTATAAATGTTCGTTTCCTTCCAATAATTCAAAAAATAAAAATGTTCAGTATAAACGCAACTTTGTCCTAACTCTTCTCAGTTATTCTATTATTATTCTTCGTCACAACTCTTCTCCTCACTCTGTAGCCAGATGATCTAATCCTGACTACCACCAGTATGGTTTTATTCAAATTCTTAAAAGAATTATTATACACGGTGGCTTCAAAAATGCTATTATCAAAAAATTGTAAGGTTGATGAAAAACACCCCTTATGAGATATTGTTTTGAAAATTGATGTAGGAGTATTTGTGACTAGTCCGAATCGATTATGATTGTCAAATATTTTGAAAAAATGTCTAATCCGTTTTCGGTCCTTTTGCTTCAGTTTTCGAGCTCCCAGTATAGGCCAAGAAATTGTGTTTAATAATTTATTTTAGCTCGATAAAGTAGATAATTTTGAGAAGTACCGATCGGATTTTTCTTTTATTTGATTCAGACCAGGGAGGAGTCCCTCTTATCCTGATATCTATCATGAAACAAAAATAAATGAAAACGGTATTGTCAAGAATGGATCGAAACTATGATAATTTTATTGGGAATATTTGAAATTCCCATTTCATTTAAGAACAGTACAATAACCTAGTCTAGATCATATTCTTAGAATTATTTAGCCTATAGGATATCAGTAGAGAATTACGATATTCAAAGGAAGAAACTGCTGGTTTTGGATTTTTCCTAATCGAGGTGAATACACTAGTTTTTATGCTGAATCAATTACCACTACCAAAATCGACATGAAAAAGTATTAGAGAAAAACCCGGCAGTTGTGGTTCGGACAGTGGACCGTAAAGTATAGTTTTTTCAAATTCGCTAACAAAAAATAGATCTTGAACATTTTTGCATCATGTATAAACTTCGTGAGTGGCAGTTCCAATCCTCCAACGAAAAGCGAGCCTTTCTGTAAGTACTTTTTTAATATTTCTAGTTTTAGTTTTCTTGTTTTTGTTTTTATTTGAGTTGGATTATCTTGCGGGGAAATTGTAAAGTGAAGTTAATTCTTTGATTATAATTTTCGTAAAACCTCTTGCAAGCCAGTAAGTTCGAGTTACGATTGTGGGGGTTAGAACCCGCTCGTGACAGTATTGTAGTTTCAGAAATACATTCTGAGAATTGAAGAAGATCGAACGGAACAAATAAATATCAAAAACTTGTATGAGTTTTGGTCATAATGTGGATATTTTCTCTAGTTCATAGACAATCTCGGTCTTTTGAACTTTGATTGATCACCTGGGTCATAATCAACTGCATTTCGAAGAAGCTGATTCTCATGAGCCTCAGCTTTTTCGAAAGTCTTGATGTTTCGTTCTCTAATGACGGACACGATTGAAGGGAGTTTCAGATACCTGGCGATCTGGTTATTCCGAACATACCAAGGAGATCCTGTCACCATTCTCGCGATTTTGTTTTGTGATGTTTGTAATCTGGTGATATCAGATTTAGCTCTGTGTTGTGGCACCAGACTACCGAGGCATACAGTAAAATTGGCCTGGAAGCCATGATGTAAATATTCAATTTTTGTCTCAAACCCAATTTACTTCGTCTGTTTAGAAATGAATACAGGACTTCTATGGCTCGTTAAGCTTTCGAAACTTGCTGTTCAATGTGCTGGGCCCAGGTAAGCTTTTTGTCAATGCACACACCTAAGTATTTAACTTGTGAAGACCACTCTAACTCATGACCATCCAGGACTATTCTGGTTCTGGACCAATTGTGTTAAGAACTGCCGTATCATCAGCAAAGAGCGACATCTTGCACATCACTGGTCTCGGCAAATCGCTATTATATAAACTGCACAACAGCGGCGATGACTGCACCCTAAGGAACACCAGATTTTTCAGCAATGAACACATCAACTGAATCGTCAGGAAAGCCCATATCGATCATTTTTTCGCTATGTCAAGGAGAGCAAGATAGGTCTTTTGTCTATCATTTCTCAACGATAGTGTGTTCTCAATGAATCTCAAGACTTGTAGTTTATTTTAGTGGCCAGTTGAGTAGTGAATTATGAGGGAAAAAATTACAAATCACCCAAATTGTAACACACTGTCTTACTGTAAAAATAAGATTCTGGTGGATGGTAGAAATATAAGGCTATATTACATAGTATTTTTTAGGTACAATATACATTATTACAAACAAATATCAATAAATTATTATAACAATACATTATATCTAAAAATAAAATTCTAAATCTTCTGAATACACAGAGGTTTTCATTCTTCGTAGAACCCATAAAAATAATAATAACAGTGATAATAACATGTACCTATATCATATCTGATGAGAGAGAAAGAGACAGAGCCATTGATAACAACATAAGAGTGAGACGCAACGATTCTAAGCACGCAAAGAGCATTAGTTACCATGGAAGTGGACTTAGCAACATTCCGAGCCACTATATTTTCAGAATATTTACAATCCTCGAAGAAGCAACATCTCTCGAAATAGGAAAACGTGAAAGCTCACCAGACCTCTACCTCCGTTATCCCGAAGGAACGGGTTGAAGAACCAGGTCTTAGTATAATATCTTGTCATCTCTCAGTCTCCGACAGATAGTCAACTCCACATAAAGTAAATTCATCACATTCAATTTTTTTATATCTATGGCAACGTATGCCTTAGCTGATGAGTTATGAGAGTTGATTCCTCGTTAACGGAGAGCTTCATGCAACCGGACCTAAATCTTGGTATATTTTACATAACTCGAAATAACAGGTCTTCTAAAATAATTGAGAACCACGTGACAGATTACTATGGAACCAAGAATACATTCGTATCAAATACAAATACAAAATCTTTATTTCCATCGACTGAAATACATCAGTATAGGCATTGTCAAGGTCAGAAAATATATAAAACTTAATACTAGAATAGAACAAAAGTAGAATAAAATGGGACATAGCAAAATGACATTATATGTTATACTAGCAGTAAGGAGT
>OU896723.1:1048138-1080134 GCA_918026855.4 Phaedon cochleariae | reverse complement strand
TATTACGTTAAGTTGATTGCTCTATATATTATTTACTTTATCTCACTGTCCCAAAGTGAATGGTCCTGTATACGAATATGAAATTTTCCCCAAGAGTCTGAGAAATCTTCAATAATTTTCATCAATCCTGGAATATCCTGAAAAAACCCTGAATTAGTATTATTTGGTTCTTATTGGGCCATATATTACATATTGTATCACATATGAAATAAAACATGGCTCCACTCTCCTGAGAGCACTGCTCCATTAAAACAACGACTGTTGATTCTCCATAGTGTATGATAAATTCGGAAAAAAACTGGTATAAAGCCACTGTTCATACCTAACTCTTGAAGGCGACACCCTTCTTTGTAGAGAGGCATTACGAACGCCAAAGTTGATACACTCCCCTCGTAAGGGTACCTGAGGTGATTCCATACACTCACATAATTGAATGTCGACTAATTATTCGACTGATGAAATGAATTTAGTGAATCGATAGAACCTTTTTTTTTACGAAGGAATGTCCGAAGAAGAATGGAACAATGATATGTATTCATGGAATAACTAACTCAACGTTAATGAAAACTTATCTTAAAAATCTCCTCATTCAATTTAACTATCTGATATGAAATCCACAGATCTAGTGTTTCGAAGTGTACTGTCGTACAAACCAATAGGGATTTTTTTCGAATCCAGGATTTCAAATCCTGAGACATCAGAGATAGTTTGCATCGTTCCAGGAATATCAGAAAAAAAAACTTGATTATTATTACGTTTTGTTGATTGCTCCATATATTATTTAACTTATCTCACTGTTCCAAAGTGAATGGTCCTGTGAACGAATATAAAATTCTCCCCAAGATTAAAAGACATCTTCATTAATTTTCAGCGTTCCTGGAATATCCTGAAAAAAAAAACCTGGATTAGTATTATTTGTTTCTTATCGGGCCATATATTACATATTGTATCACATATGTGAGAAAACATGGTTCCACTCTTCTGAGAGCACTGCTCCATTGAAACAACGACTATTGCTTTTCCATAGTGCATGATCAATTTGGAAAAAAAGTGGTATAAAGCCACTGTTCATACCTAACTCTTAAAGGCGACACCCTCCTTTGTAGAGAGGCATTACGAACGCCAAAGTTGATACTCTCCCCTCGTAAGGGTACCTGACGTGATTCCATACACTCACATAATTGATTGTCGACTAATTCTTCGACAGATGAAATGAATTTAGTGAATCGATAAAAGTCGCTTTTTAACGAAGGAATGTTCGAAGAAGAAAAGAACGGATTTGTATTCATGGAAAACTTATCTTGAAAATCTCATTTCATTCATCTATTTGGTATGATATTCACAGATCTAGAGTTTCGAAGTGTACTGTCGTACAAACAATTGGGGATTTTTTGCAAATCCAGGATTTTAAATTCTGAGACATCAGAGAGTGTTTGCATCGTTCTAGGAATATCCTAAAAACAATCTTGATTAGTATTTCGTTTCGTTGATTGCTCCATATAATATTTACTTCATCTATCTAATCCAAAGTGAATGGTTCTGCGAACGAATATGAAATTTTTCTAAGATTCTCATAAATCTGCAATAATTTTCATTGTTCCTAGAATATCCTGAAAAAAACCTTGGATTAGTATTATTTTTTTATTATTGGGCCATATATTACATTGTATCACATATGCAGGAGAACATTGTTCCACTATTCTATGTCCATGATAAATTTGGGAAAAACTGGTATAATACCACTGTTTATACCCAACTCTTGAAGGCGACACCCTCCTTTGTAGAGAGGCATTACGAATGCCAAAGTTGATACACTCCCCTCGTAAGGGTACCTGAGGTGATTCCATACACTCACATAATTGAATGTGGACTAATTATTCGACTGATGAAATGCATTTAGTGAATCGTTAGAAACCTTTTTTTTACGAAGGAATGTCCGAAGAAGAATGGAAATATGATTTGTATCCATGGAATAACAAACTCAACGTTGATGAAAACATCTGAAAAATCTCCTCATTCAATTTAACTATCTGATATGAAATTCACAGATCTAGTGTTTCGAAGTGTACTATCGTACAAACCAATAGGGATTTTTTGCGAATCCAGGATATCAAATCCCGAGACATCAGAGATAGTTTGCATCGTTCCAGGAATATCAGAAAAAAAAAACTTGATTCGTATTACGTTTTGTTGATTGTTCCATATATTATTTACTTTATCTCACTGTTCCAAAGTGAATGGTCCTGTAAACGAATATTAAATTTTTCCCAAGATTCTAAGAAATCTTCAATAATTCTCAGCGTTCCTGGAAAATCCTGAAAAAAAAGCTGGATTAGTATCATTTGTTTCTCATTGGGCCATATATTACATATTGTATCACATATGGCAGAAAACATGGTTCCACTCTTCTGAGAGCACTGATCCATCAAAACAACGACTATTGCTTTTCCATAGTGCATGATCAATTTGGAAAAAAAGTGGTATAAAGCCACTGTTCATACCTAACTCTTAAAGGCGACACCCTCCTTTGTAAAGAGGCATTACGAACGCCAAAGTTGATACTCTCCCCTCGTAAGGGTACCTGACGTGATTCCATACACTCACATAATTGATTGTCGACTAATTCTTCGACAGATGAAATGAATTTAGTGAATCGATAAAAGTCGCTTTTTAACGAAGGAATGTTCGAAGAAGAATAGAACTGATTTGTATTCATGGAAAACTTATCTTAAAAATCTCATTTCATTCATCTATTCGGTATGACTTTCACTGATCTAGAGTTTCGAAGTGTACTGTCGTTCAAACGAACATCAGAGATCGTTTGCATCGTTCCAGGAATATCCTAAAAACAATCTTGATTAGTATTACGTTTCGTTGATTGCTCCATATAATATTTACTTCATCTATCTGTTCCAAAGTGAATGGTTCTGCGAACGAATATGAAATTTTTTCAAGATTCTGATAAATCTGCAATAATTTTCATTGTTCCTGGAATATCCTAAAAAAAACCCTGGATTAGTGATTCCACTCTTCTGTGTGCATGATGAATTTGGGAAAAAACTGGTGCAAAACCACTGTTTATACCTAACTCTTGAAGGCGACACCCTCTTTTGTAGAGAGTTATTACGAATGCCAAAGTTGATACACTCCCCTCGTAAGGGTACCTGACGTTATTCCATACACTCACATAATTGAATGGCGGTTAATTATTCGACCGATGAAATGAATTTGTGAATCGATAAAAGCCGCTTTTTCACGAAGGAATGTTCGAAGAATAATAGAACTATGATTTGTATTCGTGGAAAGACTTTAACGTTTATGAACATCTCATTCAATTTATCCATCTGGTATGACATTTACAGATCTAGAATTTCGAAGTGTACTGTCGTACAAACGAATAGGGATTCTTTTGCGAATCCAGGATTTTAAATTCCGAGACATCAGAGATAGTTTGCATCGTTCCTGGAATATCCGAAAAAAACTTGATCAGTATTACGTTTTGTTGATTGCTCCATAAATCATTTACTTCATCTCACTGTTCCAAAGTGAATGGTCTTGTAAACGAATATAACATTTCCCCCAAGATTCGGAGAAATCTTCAATAATTCTGATCGTTCCTGGAATATCCTGAAAAAAACCCTGGATTAGTATTATTTGTTTCTTTTTGGGCCATATATTACATATTGTATCACATATGGAAGAAAACATGGTTCCACTCTTCTGAGAGCACTGCTCCATTAAAACAACGACTGTTGCTTTTCCATAGTGCATGATAAATTTGGAAAAAACTGGTATTGAGCCACTGTTTATACCTAACTCTTGAAGGCGACACCCTCCTTTGTAGAGAGGCATTACGAACGCCAAAGTTGATACTCTCCCCTCGTAAGGGTACCTGACGTGATTCCATACACTCACATAATTGATTGTCGACTAATTCTTCGACTGATGAAATGAATTTAGTGAATCGATAAAAGTCGCATTTTAACGAAGGAATGTTCGAAAAAGAATCGAACTATGATCTGTATTTATGGAGAGACTTTAACGTTTATGAGAACTTATCTTAAACATCTCCTCATTCAATTTATGTATTTGGTATGACATTCACAGATCTAGAGCTTCGAAGTGTACTGTCTTACAAACGAATAGGGATATTTTGAGAATCCAGGATTTTAATTTCCGAGACATCAGAGATAGTCTGCATCGTTCCAGGAATATCCGAAAAAAAAACTTGATTAGTATTACGTTTTGTTGATTGCTCCATATATTATTTACCTTATCTCACTGTTCCAAAAGGAATGGTCCTGTGAACGAATATAAAATTCCCTCCAAGATTCTGAGAAGTCTTCAATAATTGTCATCGTTCCTGGATTATCCTGAAAAAAAAACCCTGGATTAGTATCATTTCCTTCTTATTGGGCCATATATCACATATTGTATCACATATGGAAGAAAACATGGTTCCACTCTCCTGAGAGCACTGCTCCATTGGAACAACGACTTTTGCTTTTCCATAGCGCATGATGAATTTGGAAAAAACTGGTATAAAGCCACTGTTCATACTGTTACGATTTTTACTCTGGGTCCGTAATAATTTAACACTCGGTAGAACACTTAAAACGATTTATTCTGAACACTACTATACAATAATAACAATACAGTACTAAACACTTCCGATTCACAACACTTCTTCGATCGTTATTATAACGCTTCCAAATAAAGACTTCTCTTTCCTGTCCCTAACAACATATATTTATATTACCTAATAAAACGTCTAGATTCCACTCGAAATATCGTGAACAGGTCGATAATCTTCTCGAGTCATCTCAATAGCCGTCGAATCACCTAATTACTATTCCAAGAAATACGGTTTATTTACTTCTGTCGCAGGTAGCTGGGATTGATCGCCAGGGTCGTAACATTTACCCCCTTCTTCAAATTTGATCGTCCCGATCAAAAACAGAACTTTCCTCACCATGATAAGGCTTCAGTCTTTCAAGATGAACGACTTTCATCTTTGTCCTAGGGCTGCGTTGGATTCTGTAGACCACATCGTTGATCCTTTTCAACACCGTATACGGTCCTTCCCAAGATGGTGTTAATTTGGGTGATACGCCTTTCTTCCGTCGAGGATTATACAGCCAAACTCGATCTCCTTCGAAGAATCCCTCTGAATTGGCTTTGAGATCGTACCGTGCCTTAATTTTGTCACTTGCTAATTTCAATCTCTTCCGAGCAGTCTCATGAATTTTCATCAAGCCATTCCGGAGCTCATCTGCGTAGTCTTGTACTTCCTTTCCTTCAACACTTGGTGAACCGAACACCAAGTCACAAGGTAAGCGGAGTTCTCTTCCAAAGACTATACTAGCTGGAGTTAGCTTCGTTGAATCATGGACAGCTGCTCTATACGCCATCAGGAATAAGGGAAGATGCCTGTCCCAGTCCGTCTGATGCTCTTCGACTACTTTGGAAAGATGTTCTTCCATAGTTCGGTTGAATCTTTCGACCATGCCATCGGATTGTGGATGTAGTGGAGTTGTTCTGGTCTTACTGATTCCCATTAGATCACAGACCTTTTTGAATAAGTTCGACTCGAAATTTCTCCCTTGATCAGAATGTAATTCCATTGGTACTCCGAACCGTGAAAACATGTTGTCTACCAATATCCTGGCAACTGTGGAGGCTTCTTGATTTGGCATGCCGTATGCTTCTACCCACTTACTGAAGTAGTCCATAGCAACCAAGATGTATTTATTTCCATCATCAGTCAAAGGGAATGGTCCGGCTACATCGATGGCGATCCTTTCAAACGGTGCACCCACATTGTATTGCTTCATTCCAGCTCTTGATCTCGTTCTGGGACCTTTACTGGCTTCGCATACAGGACATCTTCTACACCAACTTTCCACGTCGTCACGACATTGAACCCAGTAAAATCTTTCTCGAATTTTACTCAATGTCTTGTTAACTCCAAAATGTCCACCAGATTTTCCGCCATGGACTTCTTCCAGAACTTCATTAACTCTGATGTGGGGCACAACCAGCTGAGAAATTGTTGATCTACCATCAGCTGATTCCCAAACTCGCTTCAATAATCCATTCTCCACAACTAGTGAGTCCCATTGTGCCCACATCGCCTTGAAAGCAGGCCCTCTATCCGAGATATCCTTCCATGTCGGTCTTTCTGTTCCTCTTTCTTTCCAACGTAGAAAATCGGCGATATTCGGATCGTTCTCCTGATCTCGTCTCATGTGTGCTGCTGTCCACTTATCATCGGTCACAAGTCTGGTTTTTCTAACATCAGCGGCTCCTTCTCGATGTTCAATGCGCAGACAATGCTTACAGGTTTCCGAACAAGGTCTTCTGGACATGGCATCTGCATTCTGGTGTATTTTTCCTGGGCGATGCTTAATCTTGAAGTGATACTGGTTCAGCTTTTCCAGCCATCTTGCTATTTGACCTTCAGGATTCTTCATCTCCATCAGCCACCTCAAAGCTGCATGATCCGTCCTAAGTAGTAGTGCTAGGCCGGTATGGGACCACACATAGGGAAATCAATGTGTTAGACAAAGAGCATGGGCTAGCTAGTGAATCCGACAGAGATAGCGATATGGTTGGCTATAGCTATTGACGTCTAACCTAACCTATCTCCGTTTGAGTTCACGTCAGCATCTTACATATGACAGGGGTCAAAAATAATAGGTGCTACAGTACCTTCGACCGAGACCCTCCACCGTGACCTTTCGTCGTGACCTTTGACCGTTGAATTTGACATTTGAGCATGACCTTAATCGTGACCTTAGACCTTCGACCGATACCTCTGATTATGACCTTTGATGGTGACCTTTGATCGTGACCTTTGATCGTGACCTTTGATCGTGACCTTTGACCATTGCCTTCGACCTTTGAGCGTGACCTTTGATCGTGACCTTTGACCATTGCCTTCGACCTTTGAGCGTGACCTTTAATTGTGACCTTGGTCTGTGACCTTTGGTCAACCTTAGACCTCAGACCTTCGATTGTGGCCTTTGATTGTGATCATTGACAATAAACCGTAATCTTCGGCCTTGATATGTTACCTTTGACCATTGAACGCAAGCATTGACTAACGATCTTCGATACATGACGGTATATTTATGTTGATCCTATGACTTTGTTTCCACATAGACCTTGGCCTCATATGGTCTTATGACCTTGGTATAATATCGGTCTCGAGTTGTTTCTCTCACGGTCCCAAGACTCAAGACTCTGGACTCTGAGTTCAGCCCTCTCTGGTCACGCGACATATAACCAAAATGGTCGAAGTCATTTTATTCGATACCATGGGCCGGCTAGATGTTACGCCACTGACAGCGGTTCTTGGAATTCTAGCTGACATCGCGACGCAATATTATACGAGAACAATGCCGCCTTTGTTTGCAGGTGTCCGATTACGTAACAACCTCATCCGATTGCATCATCCTTATCTGTGTGAGAACAATGGGTCTATTGTCCTGACGCAGGTGGCCGATGAGTCATCCAATAATGCTAGCTGGGAGACATCCTGAAAGAGTACCTCTATCTACTTCCTGTCACCACTGACTGTCAGCGTTTCTTGGAATTTCGTCGAGTCAGCTATTGGGAAATTTGCCTCATGAACAATACCTCCGTTGTTTGCAGGTGGTCGATGACGTCACAACCTCAAGCCCTATATAAGGCGGTCAGAACGTTCGTAGGCGTCATTCCATTCTGAACTTTGACACTGGTCGGTCGATCTGTTCCTTTCTGTTCGGTTGCTCCTGTCTGTTCGGTTGCTCTTGTCTGTTATATTGTGTGTGGGTTGTGCCAGCTGAAAGGTGAGTTCTTTATTTATTACGTTTCAAGGCCATGTGGTCGACCCTATTTGTGACTAGTGATCATTCCACCCAATACTAGAAGTAGTAAGTTTCTCATCAGATGGATGTTTCAGCTATTAACGCTCAAGCTGCTGCCTTCAAGCCAACTGTCGCACTAAGTAGCTTGCCCATCAACCAGCCCCACCCCATTGAAAATATCAGGGTGGTCCAGACACGGTTTGGAGAGGCTATTGTAGTCAAACTTGAGGCATTCAGCGTCTGCCAAGGAGGATAGTAGGCATCTTCAAGCCTCAGCTTCCGGCGTTCACCCCAGGCAGATACAGCCTGATTCACAAGAGGAGTGACACCGGACCCTCCTTGAGATTACCGAAAATTACTGGTGAGTAAAATATTATTTTCTGTTTGATATTTCTCGCATCATGAATGTCAATAGTATTGCTTCTACTAGTGATGCCGTTGTTGAGGAATGTAGGAGAGCAGTGGAAATATTGATGAACAAGACGAACATATCTGCAGAAGAGAGACTGTTATGGAATAGGCAAATAGGGACGCATATAAGAGAATTAAATAGGGCAATCAGGGGGACCAATTCGACAGCAGGGGTTTTGAGAAAATTAGAAACAAATGTGGGGCATTTGAAACGTTTTCAAAGTTTGATTAGGAAGAAGAATCATATAGGGGCGGGACTTGGCAATCGTAAAAATAGAGTTACATGGAGACTTGTTCAATCTGTTTTTGAGAGTAGAGTGAGGACAGGTGTCATAATCAATTTTAGTCATAAGGAGTTGATGCAATTTTTGCAGGACGCATCGCACATTTTCAAAATTCAAATTAAAAAAATATTGAGGGAATTAACCATGCTCAAAGTCAACACCACCTTCTGTGGTGAGTTTATTAAAAAATCGGATGACGCAGAGATTATTGAATTCAAATATTTCAATACAAAGAATGCTACAATGGATGAAGGAACGGATTTAGATTGTTGGTTCGCAGAAAATGTCATTGATACTATAGTGAATAAACTTTCGGAATTCCAGGAGAAGGGTAGTGGCTGGGCCTTGAGGGAGATTGTTTCTTTAGAGGTTAATGTTAATAAATTAGAGATTGGCAATGGTTCATCCTATATCAAGCTGCCAGAGAAGATTTTGAAAAAGCGTGCATGCATCAATGTTAGGAACAATGATGAAGCATGCTTTTTCTGGAGTATCGTGAGCGCTCTTCACCCTGCTGACCAACATGTAGACAGGCCCAGCTCATATCCTCATTACAGCCAAGTTTTGAATACCGCAGGCTTGGATGTACCCATGACTCTCAACAATATCCCTAAATTCGAAAAACTCAATGATATTTCGGTGAACGTTTATGCCTTGGAACTGATTCATGTTAGAAAGACAGAGTATTTCGAAGTAGTACCCATAAAACTCACTAAACATAAGCAGCCCAGACATGTCAATCTACTGCTCATTCAAAGTGAATATTTCCCCAAGCCCAACGATCATGATGTCTTGCCCGAAGATGATTACGACGAAGACCTCAGGTATCATTATTGTTGGATCAAAGACATGTCCAGGCTTCTATCTTCACAACTCAATAAACATGATCATAAAAAACATTTCTGTGATAGGTGTCTGAATTATTTTTCCAGCGAATTCAAATTGGCAGATCACAGTGTTGTATGCGAAAATGTTAACGAGTGCAAAATTTCTTTCCCCAAATACGATTCAGTTGTTTTCAAAAATCAAATATATAAGCAAAAGGCCGAATTCATCATCTACGGTGATTTTGAATCGGTTTTGGAGCACTGTGATGATAAAATTTCTCAAAAAATGTCGAAATATCAAAAACATACAGCCTTCAGCGCAGGGTACTATTTCAAATGCTCATACGATGATAGCTTGTCCTATTACAAGAGTCATCGAGGTCCTGATTGCATGGATTGGTTTGCCACAGAAATGGCAGATGTCGCGAAATTTGTACAGTCTAAAATCAAAGACATTGTTCCTCTGACTCATTTCCCAGATAAGGTTGGTGTAACACACTGCCATATCTGTGAAAAGGCGTTTGCGGGCACTGATATCATTGTGAAAGACCACCATCATTTCACTGGTGCCTTCAGGGGGTGGGCGCATCAATCTTGTAATTTGGGGTACCGCAAGTCCTTCGTAGTGCCCATAGTGTTCCACAATTTTTCTGGATATGATTCTCATTTCCTTCTGAGAGAGATTGCCAAACGTGGACAGGTGAGCGTACTTCCGATAAATATGGGGAAATACATTTCTTTCACCCAACACAACACTGACACCGGTATTAAATTCAGATTCATCGACTCTTTGAGATTTCTGGGTGCTAGTTTGGATGAATTAGCCTCCAATTTAACGAAGGATAGCTTCCAAAATTTAAGAAAAGAATTCAACCAATTAGACGCTTCTAAATTCGATCTACTCACAAAGAAAGGTGTTTTTCCATATGACCACATCAATAGTCCGAGCAAATTAGACGAAACTGAACTTCCACCCATTGAGAAATTCTACAATAAATTGAACGATGAAAATATTGATGATGTGAAGTACGCTCATGCTCAAAACGTATGGCGACAATTTGGATGTCAAAATTTAGGTGAATACTCGGATTTATACATGAAAACAGATATCCTTCTTCTGGCAGATGTTTTCGAACAATTCAGAGAAGCTGCTTTGAGGACGTATACCTTAGATCCGGCTTGGTATTACACCCTTCCAGGTTATACGTGGGATTGTATGCTGAAGTACACGAAATGTTCACTACAAATTTTAAAAGATGTTGACATGCTGATGTTTGTCGAAAAGGCTATAAGAGGCGGTATTTCGGTTTGTTGTAACCGCTATTCTGAAGCCAACCATAAGTACACTTCAACATATGATCCTACAAAACCACCAAAGCATCTTCTCTACTTGGACGTTAACAATCTATATGGATGGGCAATGTCAAAGCCCCTCCCTTATGGAGGGTTTGAATGGACTGATGCCAACATTGACGTCACATTGATTCCTGACGATGCGCCAGAAGGATATATCTTACAAGTAGATTTGGAATATCCGGAAAACTTGCACGATCTACATAAAGACTTTCCGTTCTGTCCCGAACACCGCAAGCCACCAGGTTCCAAGTTGGCAAAATTGATGACCACGTTACACCATAAAAAGGAATACATCATCCATTATGTTAATTTGAAACAAGCTCTGGCAAATGGCTTAAAGCTCACCAAAATTCACAGAGTAGCGAAATTTAAACAGTCTACGTGGTTGAAGCCCTACATTGATCTGAATACTGGATTGAGGGCTGCAGCCACCAACACATTCGAAAAAAACCTATATAAACTTATGAATAATGCCGTGTTTGGAAAGACGATGGAAAACATCCGTAAACATCGCGTCGTCAAATTATGTAGATCATGGAATGGACGCTATGGGGCTAAAAATATGATCGCCAGCTCAAAGTTTCGTGGCCGGACGATTTTGAGCGACGATCTGATTGCTATCGAATTGGCTAAATCTGAAATAGTCTTCAACAAACCCCTATACATAGGGATGGCTATCTTGGATTTATCCAAGACGTGCATGTATAATTTCCATTACGATTTCATGCTTCCAACAATGGGGGTGGAGAAATGTAAGTTGATGTATACAGACACCGATAGTTTTATTTACGAACTTGGCTGTGATGATGTATATGCGGAACTTATCAAAAATAACTTGTCCAAATTCGACACATCCGACTACCCTTCTGACAACCCGTATGGAATTCCGCAAGTGAATAAAAAGGTCTTGGGAATGATGAAAGATGAGGCGAATTCGAAAATAATGACACACTTTGTAGGCCTACGTTCAAAAATGTATGCCTACAAAGTGCAGGGGGGTAAAGTCACCAAAAAATCCAAAGGGGTTAAATTTAATGTGGTTAGGAATAAGATATCCTTCAATGATTATGTGGCTTGCTTGAAAGACTTCAAGGAGCAGACAGTCACACAGCGGACAATCCGTTCCTTCAACCATCAAGTATTCAGTATTGAACAGTCGAAAATTGCGCTAAGTCCTTATGACACCAAGAGACACCTACTTCCAAATTGTTATGACACCCTGCCTTTCGGACATTCCTCCATAGCTGACATATGATTCTCCTTCCATATACATTCCTCAACAATATCACCTTCATGTTCTGAGAAATCTCAACTGATAATATTTTACCCCCACCACTGATTTTTTCAATCTAGTTGTATATACGCTTACTAATTTTTATACACTTTATTTATTATATAATGTAGATTCTTTATTTTAGTTTTTTTATATAGTATGTATTTTTCACTATGTTTAATAAAAGTTTCTTGAAAATTTGGTTGTTTCATTACTGCGAATGAATGAACCTGCTTCAAAACGTAAAAAACGTCAAAAAAACGTTGAAAAAACGTCCAAAAACGTCAAAAACGTCGAAAACGTCAAAAACGTCACGTTTCTCACGTTTCTAACGAATCAACGTTCAAAATGAACCTTCTACAAAACGTCAAAAACTTGAGAAACGTAAAAAACGTCAAAAACGTCGAAAAACGTCAAAAACGTCGAAAAACGTCAAAAACGTCGAAAAACGTCGAAAAAACGTCAAAAACGTCATTTCATTCTCGGGAAATTTCCCCATGAGATACGGTGAAAAATCGTGAAACAGCACGGAAAACGTGACGATCTCGTGACGCAACCATCACACTTAGTGCGTCGTACGCGTTATGCGTTATACATTCGTTAAACAGACGTCGAATATTATTTTTCGAAAACATCAAACGTGTGTCGCAAGCATCGAAAATACGTCAAATGCGTCAAACTTACCTCGAACAGGCCAATATACATTCAAAACCCACAACAAACTGATAAATGACGTCACAAAACGAAATCATACGATGAAGAAAAATTTGAAAGGCGATAGGAGCAGAATAAACAGGGTGTGTGAAAGAACGATTCATGATGAGTGGCATATATATGACAAATGCTTACATCCTACCGACACTGATCTGCCTGATAGCTCAATATAGGATAGGTCAAAGAATTGATCGATAAGATTGGTGAGGATTGATATCATACCGCTCTCTGGACACATCCAATTTACGGAAGGTTAGACACATCCGATTCAGGATGGGTTAGACAGGTAGAACGTTCATACACTCACTTTCCTTGACTCTTTTGCAAAACGTTGAAAATTTTCATGGAATTATCAAAAATGCGGGGGGGGGGGGGAAGACGTCAGTAGCGTGCATCGTGCTGCCATCTATGTGATACATATCCTCACTAACACATCAATTTGTTTGATTGACCAAAGAATATCCTGAAGCCTCAGAGTCCCAAGAATTCGAACAGGATAGGTTAGAGAGTAGGCCGACATCATGGGTTGGGTTTGATGCTATATCGATCTGGACTATCCAAGCTACGATAGGTTAGATCTTTTTTTTTATGGTGACTCGTTTGAGATTATCAGAAACGTCAAAAACGTCACGTTTTTCACGCTTCTGACGAAGTCAAGTACCTCGTCAGACAGTCTAGATAAGCCGTCATTGCTAACAAAACATCACCAACGTCAGAAACGTAAAAAACGTCAAAAAACGTCAAAAAACGTCAAAAAACGTCAAAAAAACGTCAAAAAGTGTCAAAAACCGTCAAAAAACGTCAAAAAACGTCAAAAAACGTCAAAAAACGTCAAAAAACGTCAAAAACGTGACGCTTTTGACGTTTTTCACGCTTTCGACGAATGCATTCAACGTCCTATGAAAAAACATGTGTCAAAACATCACCAACGTCAGAAACGTAAAAAACGTCAAAAACGTCAAAAACGTGACGCTTCTGACGTTTTTCACGCTTTCGACGAATGCATTCAACGTCCTATGAAAAAACATGTGTCAAAAAATCACCAACGTCAGAAACGTAGAAAACGTCAAAAACGTCACGTTTTTAACGCTTCTGACAAATCAACGTTCAAATGGCGTGTCAAAACATCAAAGACGTACGTCAAACACATCAGATACGTCACGTTTTTCACGCAGCTATGATAGGTTAGACCTATTTTTGTTTGGTCGGTCTAGGAACACCCAAGCTACGATAGGTTAGACCCATAGACACATCCAAGCTACGATAGGTTAGACCTATTTTTGTTTGGTGGCGTGCTTGTATGTTTATCAGACGAGCGGAGCGAGTCTGATAATCACAATTGAGCCACCAAACAAAAATAGGTCTAACCTATCGTAGCTTGGATGTGTCTATGGGTCTAACCTATCGTAGCTTGGGTGTTCCTAGACCGACCAAACAAAAATAGGTCTAACCTATCATAGCTGCGTGAAAAACGTGACGTATCTGATGTGTTTGACGTACGTCTTTGATGTTTTGACACGCCATTTGAACGTTGATTTGTCAGAAGCGTTAAAAACGTGACGTTTTTGACGTTTTCTACGTTTCTGACGTTGGTGATTTTTTGACACATGTTTTTTCATAGGACGTTGAATGCATTCGTCGAAAGCGTGAAAAACGTCAGAAGCGTCACGTTTTTGACGTTTTTGACGTTTTTTACGTTTCTGACGTTGGTGATGTTTTGACACATGTTTTTTCATAGGACGTTGAATGCATTCGTCGAAAGCGTGAAAAACGTCAAAAGCGTCACGTTTTTGACGTTTTTCGACGTTTTTTGACGTTTTTCGTCGTTTTTCGACGTTTTTTGACGGTTTTTGACGTTTTTTGACGTTTTTTGACGTTTTTTGACGTTTTTTGACGTTTTTTGACGTTTTTTGACGTTTTTTACGTTTCTGACGTTGGTGATGTTTTGTTAGCAATGACGGCTAAATATCTTGACTGTCTGACGAGGTACTTGACTTCGTCAGAAGCGTGAAAAACGTGACGTTTTTGACGTTTCTGATAATCTCAAACGAGTCACCATAAAAAAAAAGATCTAACCTATCGTAGCTTGGATAGTCCAGATCGATATAGCATCAAACCCAACCCATGATGTCGGCCTACTCTCTAACCTATCCTGTTCGAATTCTTGGGACTCTGAGGCTTCAGGATATTCTTTGGTCAATCAAACAAATTGATGTGTTAGTGAGGATATGTATCACATAGATGGCAGCACGATGCACGCTACTGACGTCTTCCCCCCCCCCCGCATTTTTGATAATTCCATGAACATTTTCAACGTTTTGCAAAAGAGTCAAGGAAAGTGAGTGTATGAACGTTCTACCTGTCTAACCCATCCTGAATCGGATGTGTCTAACCTTCCGTAAATTGGATGTGTCCAGAGAGCGGTATGATATCAATCCTCACCAATCTTATCGATCAATTCTTTGACCTATCCTATATTGAGCTATCAGGCAGATCAGTGTCGGTAGGATGTAAGCATTTGTCATATATATGCCACTCATCATGAATCGTTCTTTCACACACCCTGTTTATTCTGCTCCTATCGCCTTTCAAATTTTTCTTCATCGTATGATTTCGTTTTGTGACGTCATTTATCAGTTTGTTGTGGGTTTTGAATGTATATTGGCCTGTTCGAGGTAAGTTTGACGCATTTGACGTATTTTCGATGCTTGCGACACACGTTTGATGTTTTCGAAAAATAATATTCGACGTCTGTTTAACGAATGTATAACGCATAACGCGTACGACGCACTAAGTGTGATGGTTGCGTCACGAGATCGTCACGTTTTCCGTGCTGTTTCACGATTTTTCACCGTATCTCATGGGGAAATTTCCCGAGAATGAAATGACGTTTTTGACGTTTTTTCGACGTTTTTCGACGTTTTTGACGTTTTTCGACGTTTTTGACGTTTTTCGACGTTTTTGACGTTTTTCGACGTTTTTGACGTTTTTTACGTTTCTCAAGTTTTTGACGTTTTGTAGAAGGTTCATTTTGAACGTTGATTCGTTAGAAACGTGAGAAACGTGACGTTTTTGACGTTTTCGACGTTTTTGACGTTTTTGGACGTTTTTTCAACGTTTTTTTGACGTTTTTTTACGTTTTGAAGCAGGTTCATTCATTCGCAGTAATGAAACAACCAAATTTTCAAGAAACTTTTATCAAACATAGTGAAAAATACATACTATATAAAAAAACTAAAATAAAGAATCTACATTATATAATAAATAAAGTGTATAAAAATTAGTAAGCGTATATACAACTAGATTGAAAAAATCAGTGGTGGGGGTAAAATATTATCAGTTGAGCCAAGTTCGTAAATAAAACTATCGGTGTCTGTATACATCAACTTACATTTCTCCACCCCCATTGTTGGAAGCATGAAATCGTAATGGAAATTATACATGCACGTCTTGGATAAATCCAAGATAGCCATCCCTATGTATAGGGGTTTGTTGAAGACTATTTCAGATTTAGCCAATTCGATAGCAATCAGATCGTCGCTCAAAATCGTCCGGCCACGAAACTTTGAGCTGGCGATCATATTTTTAGCCCCATAGCGTCCATTCCATGATCTACATAATTTGACGACGCGATGTTTACGGATGTTTTCCATCGTCTTTCCAAACACGGCATTATTCATAAGTTTATATAGGTTTTTTTCGAATGTGTTGGTGGCTGCAGCCCTCAATCCAGTATTCAGATCAATGTAGGGCTTCAACCACGTAGACTGTTTAAATTTCGCTACTCTGTGAATTTTGGTGAGCTTTAAGCCATTTGCCAGAGCTTGTTTCAAATTAACATAATGGATGATGTATTCCTTTTTATGGTGTAACGTGGTCATCAATTTTGCCAACTTGGAACCTGGTGGCTTGCGGTGTTCGGGACAGAACGGAAAGTCTTTATGTAGATCGTGCAAGTTTTCCGGATATTCCAAATCTACTTGTAAGATATATCCTTCTGGCGCATCGTCAGGAATCAATGTGACGTCAATGTTGGCATCAGTCCATTCAAACCCTCCATAAGGGAGGGGCTTTGACATTGCCCATCCATATAGATTGTTAACGTCCAAGTAGAGAAGATGCTTTGGTGGTTTTGTAGGATCATATGTTGAAGTGTACTTATGGTTGGCTTCAGAATAGCGGTTACAACAAACCGAAATACCGCCTCTTATAGCCTTTTCGACAAACATCAGCATGTCAACATCTTTTAAAATTTGTAGTGAACATTTCGTGTACTTCAGCATACAATCCCACGTATAACCTGGAAGGGTGTAATACCAAGCCGGATCTAAGGTATACGTCCTCAAAGCAGCTTCTCTGAATTGTTCGAAAACATCTGCCAGAAGAAGGATATCTGTTTTCATGTATAAATCCGAGTATTCACCTAAATTTTGACATCCAAATTGTCGCCATACGTTTTGAGCATGAGCGTACTTCACATCATCAATATTTTCATCGTTCAATTTATTGTAGAATTTCTCAATGGGTGGAAGTTCAGTTTCGTCTAATTTGCTCGGACTATTGATGTGGTCATATGGAAAAACACCTTTCTTTGTGAGTAGATCGAATTTAGAAGCGTCTAATTGGTTGAATTCTTTTCTTAAATTTTGGAAGCTATCCTTCGTTAAATTGGAGGCTAATTCATCCAAACTAGCACCCAGAAATCTCAAAGAGTCGATGAATCTGAATTTAATACCGGTGTCAGTGTTGTGTTGGGTGAAAGAAATGTATTTCCCCATATTTATCGGAAGTACGCTCACCTGTCCACGTTTGGCAATCTCTCTCAGAAGGAAATGAGAATCATATCCAGAAAAATTGTGGAACACTATGGGCACTACGAAGGACTTGCGGTACCCCAAATTACAAGATTGATGCGCCCACCCCCTGAAGGCACCAGTGAAATGATGGTGGTCTTTCACAATGATATCAGTGCCCGCAAACGCCTTTTCACAGATATGGCAGTGTGTTACACCAACCTTATCTGGGAAATGAGTCAGAGGAACAATGTCTTTGATTTTAGACTGTACAAATTTCGCGACATCTGCCATTTCTGTGGCAAACCAATCCATGCAATCAGGACCTCGATGACTCTTGTAATAGGACAAGCTATCATCGTATGAGCATTTGAAATAGTACCCTGCGCTGAAGGCTGTATGTTTTTGATATTTCGACATTTTTTGAGAAATTTTATCATCACAGTGCTCCAAAACCGATTCAAAATCACCGTAGATGATGAATTCGGCCTTTTGCTTATATATTTGATTTTTGAAAACAACTGAATCGTATTTGGGGAAAGAAATTTTGCACTCGTTAACATTTTCGCATACAACACTGTGATCTGCCAATTTGAATTCGCTGGAAAAATAATTCAGACACCTATCACAGAAATGTTTTTTATGATCATGTTTATTGAGTTGTGAAGATAGAAGCCTGGACATGTCTTTGATCCAACAATAATGATACCTGAGGTCTTCGTCGTAATCATCTTCGGGCAAGACATCATGATCGTTGGGCTTGGGGAAATATTCACTTTGAATGAGCAGTAGATTGACATGTCTGGGCTGCTTATGTTTAGTGAGTTTTATGGGTACTACTTCGAAATACTCTGTCTTTCTAACATGAATCAGTTCCAAGGCATAAACGTTCACCGAAATATCATTGAGTTTTTCGAATTTAGGGATATTGTTGAGAGTCATGGGTACATCCAAGCCTGCGGTATTCAAAACTTGGCTGTAATGAGGATATGAGCTGGGCCTGTCTACATGTTGGTCAGCAGGGTGAAGAGCGCTCACGATACTCCAGAAAAAGCATGCTTCATCATTGTTCCTAACATTGATGCATGCACGCTTTTTCAAAATCTTCTCTGGCAGCTTGATATAGGATGAACCATTGCCAATCTCTAATTTATTAACATTAACCTCTAAAGAAACAATCTCCCTCAAGGCCCAGCCACTACCCTTCTCCTGGAATTCCGAAAGTTTATTCACTATAGTATCAATGACATTTTCTGCGAACCAACAATCTAAATCCGTTCCTTCATCCATTGTAGCATTCTTTGTATTGAAATATTTGAATTCAATAATCTCTGCGTCATCCGATTTTTTAATAAACTCACCACAGAAGGTGGTGTTGACTTTGAGCATGGTTAATTCCCTCAATATTTTTTTAATTTGAATTTTGAAAATGTGCGATGCGTCCTGCAAAAATTGCATCAACTCCTTATGACTAAAATTGATTATGACACCTGTCCTCACTCTACTCTCAAAAACAGATTGAACAAGTCTCCATGTAACTCTATTTTTACGATTGCCAAGTCCCGCCCCTATATGATTCTTCTTCCTAATCAAACTTTGAAAACGTTTCAAATGCCCCACATTTGTTTCTAATTTTCTCAAAACCCCTGCTGTCGAATTGGTCCCCCTGATTGCCCTATTTAATTCTCTTATATGCGTCCCTATTTGCCTATTCCATAACAGTCTCTCTTCTGCAGATATGTTCGTCTTGTTCATCAATATTTCCACTGCTCTCCTACATTCCTCAACAACGGCATCACTAGTAGAAGCAATACTATTGACATTCATGATGCGAGAAATATCAAACAGAAAATAATATTTTACTCACCAGTAATTTTCGGTAATCTCAAGGAGGGTCCGGTGTCACTCCTCTTGTGAATCAGGCTGTATCTGCCTGGGGTGAACGCCGGAAGCTGAGGCTTGAAGATGCCTACTATCCTCCTTGGCAGACGCTGAATGCCTCAAGTTTGACTACAATAGCCTCTCCAAACCGTGTCTGGACCACCCTGATATTTTCAATGGGGTGGGGCTGGTTGATGGGCAAGCTACTTAGTGCGACAGTTGGCTTGAAGGCAGCAGCTTGAGCGTTAATAGCTGAAACATCCATCTGATGAGAAACTTACTACTTCTAGTATTGGGTGGAATGATCACTAGTCACAAATAGGGTCGACCACATGGCCTTGAAACGTAATAAATAAAGAACTCACCTTTCAGCTGGCACAACCCACACACAATATAACAGACAAGAGCAACCGAACAGACAGGAGCAACCGAACAGAAAGGAACAGATCGACCGACCAGTGTCAAAGTTCAGAATGGAATGACGCCTACGAACGTTCTGACCGCCTTATATAGGGCTTGAGGTTGTGACGTCATCGACCACCTGCAAACAACGGAGGTATTGTTCATGAGGCAAATTTCCCAATAGCTGACTCGACGAAATTCCAAGAAACGCTGACAGTCAGTGGTGACAGGAAGTAGATAGAGGTACTCTTTCAGGATGTCTCCCAGCTAGCATTATTGGATGACTCATCGGCCACCTGCGTCAGGACAATAGACCCATTGTTCTCACACAGATAAGGATGATGCAATCGGATGAGGTTGTTACGTAATCGGACACCTGCAAACAAAGGCGGCATTGTTCTCGTATAATATTGCGTCGCGATGTCAGCTAGAATTCCAAGAACCGCTGTCAGTGGCGTAACATCTAGCCGGCCCATGGTATCGAATAAAATGACTTCGACCATTTTGGTTATATGTCGCGTGACCAGAGAGGGCTGAACTCAGAGTCCAGAGTCTTGAGTCTTGGGACCGTGAGAGAAACAACTCGAGACCGATATTATACCAAGGTCATAAGACCATATGAGGCCAAGGTCTATGTGGAAACAAAGTCATAGGATCAACATAAATATACCGTCATGTATCGAAGATCGTTAGTCAATGCTTGCGTTCAATGGTCAAAGGTAACATATCAAGGCCGAAGATTACGGTTTATTGTCAATGATCACAATCAAAGGCCACAATCGAAGGTCTGAGGTCTAAGGTTGACCAAAGGTCACAGACCAAGGTCACGATTAAAGGTCACGCTCAAAGGTCGAAGGCAATGGTCAAAGGTCACGATCAAAGGTCACGCTCAAAGGTCGAAGGCAATGGTCAAAGGTCACGATCAAAGGTCACGATCAAAGGTCACGATCAAAGGTCACCATCAAAGGTCATAATCAGAGGTATCGGTCGAAGGTCTAAGGTCACGATTAAGGTCATGCTCAAATGTCAAATTCAACGGTCAAAGGTCACGACGAAAGGTCACGGTGGAGGGTCTCGGTCGAAGGTACTGTAGCACCTATTATTTTTGACCCCTGTCATATGTAAGATGCTGACGTGAACTCAAACGGAGATAGGTTAGGTTAGACGTCAATAGCTATAGCCAACCATATCGCTATCTCTGTCGGATTCACTAGCTAGCCCATGCTCTTTGTCTAACACATTGATTTCCCTATGTGTGGTCCCATACCGGCCTAGCACTACTACTGTCCTAATGAGAAATTCTCTTCCGTATAAATATTTGTGGAAATGGTCAACAGCCTTAACAATTGCCAGCAGTTCTTTCCTGGTGACACAATAATTCCTTTCTGGTTTGGCCATCACTTTGCTGTAGTATTCTATAACCTTTTCTTGACCATCCTGTACTTGTGATAGCACGGCTCCAATTCCGATGTTACTCGCGTCTGTGTCCAAAATAAACAAGCCTCTCTCTTGTGGGAACCCCAAAATAGGACTCGAACAGAGGCCAGCCTTCAATTTCTTGACGGATTTCTCACATTCTACAGACCAGTTGAAGTTGACTCGATCTTCTGTCAATCTATGGAGTGGGGCCGCAATATCAGCAAATCCTTCCACAAAACGACGGTAGTAAGTGCACAATCCCAAGAAACTTCTAACTTCATGTTTGTCCTTCGGTCTTGGCCAGTCTCGAATGGCTTGAATCTTTGTCTCGTCAGTTTGTATTCCTTCTGACGTTACCGTGTGGCCCAAGAAATCTACTCGTTTCTGGAATAGTGAACATTTCTTCAGGTTCAGTTTGAGGTTGGCATTCCTGAATCGCTGGAACACTTCCCGTAAGCTCTTCAGGTGTTCCTCGAAATTCTTTCCCATGACCAAAACATCGTCCAGATATACCAGGCAAGTTTTCCAAGTGAGCCCACGCAGTACCAATTCCATCAGCCTTTCGAAGGTTGCTGGGGCATTACATAGTCCAAAAGGCATCACAGTAAACTGGTACAGTCCATTACCAGTCGTAAAAGCAGTCTTCTCCTTATCTTCTTCGTGAATGCCCACTTGCCAGTATCCGCTCTTCAAGTCCAGTGTCGAAAACCATCGGGAGCCAGCCAATGTAGTCAAAGTGTCATCAATCCTTGGTAACGGGTAGCTATCCTTCTTGGTGACGTCATTGAGCTTCCTATAATCCACACAGAATCTTGTGGATCCATCCTTCTTGGACACTAATACAACCGGTGCAGACCAAGGGCTGGATGATTCTTCAATTACCCCATCCTTCATCATTTTGTCAATCAGCTGTTCCACCTCCTGTTGCTTAGCAAATGGCATTCTTCTTGGTGGTTGCCGAATTGGGTGAGCTTTACCAGTATCTATTCTGTGCTTGACCAAGTTCGTCCGCCCTGTTGATGTTGATTCAAAGATATCACTTTCGTCTGCTATGAATTTCTTGGCAGCTTTATATTCTGTTGGTGATAAGTGGTCCAAGGAGGTTTCCAGAACTTTCAATGCACTGTCATCTCGTTCCCTCCATCTCTGCTCGTTAGTCTCATCACATTTTGCTAACCAACTGACTGGTTCACAAGCTCCGATGATGTCTCCTTCCCTTACTGTTATGGTGGTAGGTAACACATTTGCTACCCTCACAGGAATGTCTCGTTCGGTGGTCACTAAAGCTCGGGCAAGTAACAGCTTGCTGGGGGATTCCTCACATGACTGTACTAATCCAACGCAGCACCCAGGGTCCTCTTCTAATCGCGCATGGATGATCTTCTCAGTGAATCCAGGAATTCTCACAGTCTTCGCAAGTCGTAGCCTCACAGACGTCTCCCTATCGGCCGGTGTCGTTAGTACAAACTCTTCTCCTCCAAATTTCATGGTCTTCTGATCACTGTCGAATGAAATCCCGTAGTCACTTATCAGATCCATGCCGAGGATAAACTCATCTTCGATATCTGCGACGTATACCATGTTCATTATATGGAGTCTTCCAAGCGTCAACTCAATATCAGCCATCCCTCGTATTGGTGCATTTTCTCCAGTGACCGTACGAAGAACAAAGTTGGAAGTGGTTGGTTTTATACTTCCAGGCCGGAGAATGTCACTGCGTACCAGAGAAACTGATGCACCGGTATCTATGGTGCAGGTTACATCCATTTGGTTGATTTTTCCTTTGATGGTCAGGCTATCAGTTGTTCTTCTTATCCTTTTGATGTTTATGACCCTGGGGGCTTCGTTATTGCTAGCCAGCATGCGCCCCGATACGCTGGCTAGTTCTAGTTTTCCTGGTATCTATCTGAGGACTCACTAGATGACCTAGTCCTCGCAGGTGAGTACGACCGTAATGGCGTCCTTGCAGGTGAAGAAGATCGTGGTGGTACTCTCACCTTACAGTCCCTTATTAGGTGTCCAGTTCTGCCACAGCGATAGCAGGATCTGTTTCGCTGGTTGCTTGACCCACTCTTAATTTCTTTGATCGAGTCCTTCAGTTCTTCAAACATTTTTCCTAACATTTTCGCCAATGGGTCCACGTGTTCGGAAGGTTCCTCTATGGACACAGCTCTCACTTTTGGCCTAGAGGTGTTGAAGGCCGCTTCTATCTCCAGAGATCTTACAAGGGCTTCACTGCTCCTCTTAAAGTGTGTTAGCCTCAGAGTCCTCTGTATTTCTGAGTCTCTCAGCCCGTCGATGAATACTTGCACCGCCAGTTGTTCTTTGAAGTCCTCTGGTGCCTCTGGGTAGGCTAATTGAGTCAGTCTTCTCACATCTGCTTCGAACTCCTGTAGGCTCTCTCCAGACTTCTGCACACGATTTTTCATCTGAGCCCGGTAAAGCTGTTCTCGATGTTGGTCACCATACCTGAGTTCTAGTGCAGCCACTAAATCTCCGAAGTGGTTTTGTTGTTCCACTGGGATCGACTGTAACATCCCCAAAGCTGGTCCTCTCAGAGCTACAATGAGTGCAGTAGCTTTTTCCTCGTCACTCCACCCATTTGCACTTGCTGCAACCTCAAATTGTCGGCGATACATAGACCAAGGCGACTGTCCATCAAAAGTTGGTGGTTTTACGGAAGAACCCGATGTGGCAACCCTGTCACGACGATCTTGACTTCGTAGCGAGGCGATCTGATTCGCTACATCTCTTTTGATTGTATCGAACATGGAATCTATTCTTGAAACTTCCTGGTTAAGCTTGTCGTCAATTTTGGTGAAATCTGTCTTCAACTCATCTATTTGCACATCAGTTTTATGCAGAATTTGTTCGAAGAAGATTTTCTGATGTTCTCGTTCTTTTTCTTGATGCTCTAGAATTTTCTGTAACTCTTCTTGACGACGTTGCTCTTCTTCTAATTTTTCCTCTCGACGACGTTTCTCCTCCTCTTGTTTTTCTTTCTGTCGTCGTTCCTCTTGTTCCGCGAACTGATTTTGCATAAATTTCAAAATGTCTTCCATCGCGTCGTATGACGTACTCCTTGTATTCACCATACGTCTTCAAATGTCCTCGAAAAATCCACACTTCTGACACCACTGTTACGATTTTTACTCTGGGTCCGTAATAATTTAACACTCGGTAGAACACTTAAAACGATTTATTCTGAACACTACTATACAATAATAACAATACAGTACTAAACACTTCCGATTCACAACACTTCTTCGATCGTTATTATAACGCTTCCAAATAAAGACTTCTCTTTCCTGTCCCTAACAACATCTATTTATATTACCTAATAAAACGTCTAGATTCCACTCGAAATATCGTGAACAGGTCGATAATCTTCTCGAGTCATCTCAATAGCCGTCGAATCACCTAATTACTATTCCAAGAAATACGGTTTATTTACTTCTGTCGCAGGTAGCTGGGATTGATCGCCAGGGTCGTAACAATACCTAACTCTTAAGGCGACACCCTCCTTTGTAGAGAGGCATTACAAACGCCAAAGTTGATACTCTCCCCTCGTAAGGGTATCTGACGTTATTCCATACCTCACATAATTGATTGTCGACTAATTCTTCGACAGATGAAATGAATTTAGTGAATCGATAAAAGTCGCTTTTATACGAAGGAATGTTCGAAGAAGAATGAAACTATGATTTGTATTCATGGAAAACTTATCTCAAAAATCTCATTTCATTCATCTATTTGGTATGATATTCACAGATCTAGAGTTTCGAAGTGTACTGTCGGTCGTACAAACAAATAGGGATTTTTTGCAAATCCAGGATTTTAAATTCTGTGACATCAGAGATAGTTTGCATCGTTCCAGGAATATCCTAAAAACAATCTTGTATAGTATTACGTTTCGTTGATTGCTCCATATAATATTTACTTCATCTATCTGTTCCAAAGTGAATGGTTCTGCGAACGAATATGAAATTTTTCCAAGATTCTGATAAATCTGCAATGATTTTCATTGTTCCTGGAATATCCTGAAAAAAAACCTTGAATTAGTATTATTTTTTTATTAATGGGCCATATATTACATTGTATCACATATGCAGGAGAACATGGTTCCACTATTCTGTGTGCATGATGAATTTCGGAAAAAACTGGTATAAAACCACTGTTTATACCTAACTCTTGAAGGCGACACCCTCCTTTGTAGAGAGGCATTACGAATGCCAAAGTTGATACACTCCCCTCGTAAGGGTACCTGACGTGATTCCATACACACATAATTGATTGTCGACTAATTCTTCGACTGATGAAATGAATTTAGTGAATCGATAAAAGTCGCTTTTTTACGAAAGAATGTTCGAAGAAGAATCGAACTATGATTAGTATTTATGGAGAGACTTTAACGTTTATGAAAACTTATCTTAAACATCTCCTCATTCAATTTATCTATCTGGCATGACATTCACAGATCTAGAGTTTCGAAGTGTACTGTCGTACAAACGAATAGGGTTTTTTTGCGAATCCAGGATTTTGAATTCTGAGACATCAGAGATAGTTTGCATCGTACCAGGAATACCCAAAAAAAACTTGATTAGTATTACGTTTTGATGATTGCTCCATATATTATTTACTTCATCTCACTGTTCCAAAGTGAATGGTCCTTCAAACGAATATAAAATTTCCCCCAAGATTCGGAGAAATCTTCAATAATTCTCATCGTTCCTGGAATATCCTGAAAACAAAACCCTGGACTAGTATTATTCGTTTCTTATTGGGCCTTATATTACATATTGTATCACATATGGAAGAAAACATGGTTCCACTCTTCTGAGACCACTGCTCCATTGAAACAACGACTATTGTTTTTCCATAGTGCATGATAAATTTGGAAAAAAAAATGGTATAAAGCCACTGTTCATACCCAACTCTTAAAGGCGACACCCTCCTTTGTAGAGAGGCATTACGAACGCCAAAGTTGATACTCTCCCCTCGTAAGGGTACCTGGCGTGATTCCATACACTTACATAATTGATTGTCGACTAATTCTTCGACAGATGAAATGAATTAAGTGAATCGATGAAAGTCGCTTTTTTACGGAGGAATGTTCGAAGAAGAATAGAACTATGATTTGTATTTCTGGAAAACTTATCTTGAAAATCTCATTTCATTCATCTATTTGGTATGACATCCACAGATCAAGAAACAAATGGGGATTTTTCGCAAATCCAGGATTTTGAATTCTGAGACATCAGAGATAGTTTGCATCGTTCCAGGAATATCCTAAAAACAATCTTGATTAGTATTACGTTTCGTTGATTGCTCCACATAATACTTCATCTATCTGTTATAAAGTGAATGGTTCTGCGAACGGATTTGAAATTTTTCCAAGATTCTGATGAATCTGCAATAATTTTCATTGTTTCTGGAATATCCTGAAAAAAAAAACACCCTCGATTAGTATTATTTTTTTATTGGGCCATATATCACATATTGTATCACATATGGAAGAGAACATGGTTCCACTCTTCTGAGAGCACTGATCCATTAAAAAAGCGACTGTTGCTTTTCCATAGTGCATGATAAATTTGGAAAAAAAAACTGGTATGAAGCCACTGTTCATACCTAACTCTTAATGACGACACCCTCTTTTGTAGAGAGGCATTACGAACGCCAAAGTTGATACTCTCCTCTCGTAAGGGTACCTGACGTGATTCCATACATTCACATAGTTTATTGTTGACTAATTCTTCGACAGATGAAATGAATTTAGTGAATCGATAAAAGTCGCTTTTTTACGAAGGAATGTTCGAAGAAGAATAGAACTGACTTGTATTCATGGAAAACTTATCTTAAAAATCTCATTTAATTCATCTTTTTATTTGGTATGATATTCACAGATCTAGAGATTCGAAGTGTACTGTCGTATAAACAAATGGGTATTTTTTGCAAATCCAGGATTTTGAATTCTGAGACATCAGAGATAGTTTGCATCGTTCCAGGAATATCCTAAAAACAATCTTGATTAGTATTACGTTTCGTTGATTGCTCCATTTAATATTTACTTCATCTATCTGTTCCAAAGTGAATGGTTCTGCGAACGAACATGACATTTTTTCAAGATTCTGATGAATCTGCAATAATTTTCATTGTTCCTGGAAAATCCTAAAAAAAAACCTTGGATTTGTATTATTTTTTTATTATTGGGCCATATATTACATTGTATCATATATGCAGGAGAACATATGGTTCCACTATTCTGTGTGCATGATGAATTTGGGAAAAAACTGGTATAAAACCACTGTTTATACCTAATTCTTGAAGGCGACACCCTCCTCTGTAGAGAGGCATTACGAATGCCAAAGTTGATACACGCCCCTCGTAAGGGTACCTGAGGTGATTCCATACACTCACATAATTGAATGTCGACTAATTATTCGACTGATGAAATTAATTTAGTGAATCGACCTTTTTTTTACGAAGTAATGTCCGAAGAAGAATAGAAATATGATTTGTATTCATGGAATGACAAAATCAACGTCGATGAAAACTCATCTTGAGAATCTCCTCATTCGTTCGAAGTGTACTGTCGTACAAACAAATGAGGATTTTTTGCAGATGCATGCTGTGAAATCCTGAGACATCAGAGATAGTTTGCATTATTTCAGGAATATTCTGAAAAAACTTGATGAGTATTAGGTTTTGTTGATTGCTACATATTCTAGTCACTTTAACTATCTGTTCCAAAGTGAATGGTCCTGCACCGAATATGAAATTCTCCAACGATTCTGAGAAATCTGCAATAATTTTCATTTTTCCTAGAGTATCCTGAAAAACTAGGATTAGTATTATTTGTGTCTACTTAGGACATATACAGTGTGGTCATTCAAGTGTGCAACATATGGGAATCTTTTTAATGTATTGCACAACCAAAATACAGATAGTGCCAAAAGTTGGTGCATACTCAGTGATTATTTCAGGTGCACTTAAAATGGTTGCAAGTCAAACAACATACAGGGTAGGCCAAAAAATATGAAAATGTTCTGGAGTAAAGTACCCTTATTTCAGAAAATTCAGCATAATTTTAATGGGAAAAGTTGTTTGCAATTGAAAGTTATGCCAAAATACCAAAACATGGCCCCCTAAGACATATTTGGGTTTTAAAATTTTTTTCGTCAATAATATCCCAATTTGTAATTTTTTTATATTCACCCTGAACACTTCCATAAGTTAATCTAAACAGAATCAGTTGATCATACCTTCGTTCAAATTCAAGCGTATTTGTGCAATGAACTTGAATATACATTTTTTTAGGGAATCACAAACTTTATGTTTGTTGCAACAATATTCAGCTTGACTTCAAAATTTCGCTAACCATATGTTCAACAAGGTAAAACGTCATTAATGATAATTTGCAAAGTCAGAAACTTTCATTCAATGTGAACATTCTGTATTCGAAATGTTTATGAAAAAGTTGTACAAATCAATTGAGAACCATGATATGATTTGAAATAATCACGAATACCCAAGGAACAAAACAAATGAGGGTTGACAGTAAACATTAAGACAGTTTGGTGACATAACTCCTATTTTAATGATGTTTCACCTTGTATGAAATATGGTTTGCGAAATTTTGAAGTTATGCTGAATATCGTTGCAACAAACACAAAGTTTGTGATTTCTTTGAAAATTTGAAATCCAAGTTGATTGCACGAATATTCTCGAATTTGAACAAAGATATTCTCAACTGGTGTTGTTATGATTTACTCATGAAAATGTTTAGGGTAAATATGAGAGAAATTACAAATTGGGAAATTATTAACGAAAAGAATTAATTTGAAAACTGAAAATTGTCTTGGAGGCCATGCTTTGGTATTTAGGCATAACTTTCAACTGTTAACAACTATTCTCAATAACATTTGACTGAATTTTCCGAAATAAGGGTCCTTTAATCTTGAGCAATTTTAAAAATTTTTGACCTACCCTGTATGCTGTTTGACTTGCAACCATGTGTGCACCTTGAATGATTACCGGACATGCGCCAATTTTCGGCACTACCTGTATTTTGGTTGTGCAATTCATTAAGAAGATTCCCATATATGTTGCACAATTGAATGACCACACTGTATTACATTTTTTCACATAAGGAACACAACATGGATCCACTGTTCTGAGAGTTCTGCTCCATTGAAACAGCGATTGTTGCTCTTTTATCGTGCATGATACATTTGTAAAAAACTGATATGAAACCACTGTTTAGAACTCCATTCCATACTTGAAGTTTATTTCTACCTCGTATAGTTAACGCTGTAGGTAGGGGTCAAAATATATGGAGTCACCCTGTACTCTAGGGCAAACGCACCACTTCTATCCCTGCACCTTCGTTGTTTATTTCTGGAGCTATTCTTCCGTACTCTTTTTCCTCTACCTGTCACTAAGCAGAAGTTTCCACTCATTTCCTGTTGAAATCGCGTTGATTTACCTTCATCCTCTCCTATCTAACTTCTCAAGTTCTCAATAAATTGATTTGTTTATCATCTGTTTGCGTGACCAAGCGTAAAGTAGCACTTTACCGCCCGGTTTTGTGGGAGTAAAGTAACACTTTACCGCCCGAGGACTACTTCAGTGCCCGGTGTATGTAACTCGTAATAAGCATTCCTGTATAATTCAGGACATTTATGTTTCAGTTGTGATGGTGCATTACAACTTGCCCCATTCACAGCTTTGCAGATGATAGTACCCTCCATACTGCGTTCTCTTCTAGAATTCCCATTTCTTCCCAAGAAACTGAGAACTCACGGCGCAGGCAGGTAAATGCTGTCAATGAAGACCTTGTTGAAATCACAGCCTGGGGAACCAACAACCTAGTTGAATTCAACGCCACCAAAACTCAAGCCTGTATTTTCCCTAGTAAGGCGGAACTCAGTATGCCCGATATTGTAATGTCTGGAACCACCATCCCCATCAAGCCCACCATATCTATGCTCGGTGTTTCCATCAGCAACACTCTTTCATGGGATAATCATGTCAGATCCATCGCAAAAGCTGCTTCACAAAAACTCGGATTCTTGTTCCGTGCGAAAAGCTACTTTACACCTCAACAGCTTCTCATGATCTACAAAGCGCAGATACGGCCTGTTCTAGAATACTGTTTCCACATATGGGGTTCAGCACCAAAACATACGCTGATGCTCTTAGATTCCATCCAGAGAAGAGTCATCCGCCTGGTGGGTGACGCCACACTCACTCACACTTTGACATCATTGGAACACCGTTTTCTACCGATACTTCCACGGGAAATGTTCTTCGGAAATCTCTGCTATCATCCCTTCACTAGCAATACCAGTGAGACGAACTAGACAAGCCCAGTCAGCACATCCTTTCGTTGTCAACCACGAAAGATGTCGAACAGCACTTTATCAAAACTCCTTCATCCATCGAACGGCTAGGCTCTGGAATTCATTGCCTGAGGAAGTATTCCCAACAATATATAATCTCGAGAAGTTCAAAAAAAATTTCAATACCTACCTCCTGTCCCTATCCTCCCTAGAAACGCACGATGTTCTTTGAACATTATAGGGATTTCCTTTTGTGCGCTCCATGCGATAAAAAAAATACAGAGTGGCCCATTGAAAACGAAACAAAGGCTCTGTAGGTCGCCAGAACCGGATTATGAAAAAACACTGGAACATGTCAACTACATTTTCGAGGGGAATATCGTTCTGAAATATTTTCAGTGCTGCGGCGTTGCCGCTTCTAAAGAAAAGTAGCAACTTTGTTATTTCAAATGGAACAACCTGTATTTCATTGCATTCTTAGATTCTTCTTGACGAGCTGATTTAATCAATGTTTTCATCACACTTTGGGTCTAGCGGAAATGATTACACAGATATATGGTCAAAATCGAAATTTTCCAACTTTGGGATTTATTTTGTTGAAACTATTGATCATTGGTCGAAACGGCTTACATGTCCCAATCTTGACTTTTGATTTGCTATCTACTGATTTCATTGGAACAGATAGAAGATGATCAGAATTCTGAATCTTGAACCGTACACAAAATGCATTACCTAATTTGTTAAGTACAATGTTTTTCTGATTTTGAATGGAAATTTTGCTTGAACATTATGACCAAATCTACACGAATTCTACCGATTATGTGCAAATTTTAGTAGGCATAATTATATTGACTGCGACAAGTTTCCATCACACAATACAGGGTGACATTTCGAAAACATCCCACCCTCAATATCTCCCTTACAGTAAATAATATGAAAAATCAAAACACAGATCGATTTCATTTTCAAGGATGACTCTTGAAATGATTAGTTCCAACCCTCTTTGTTCCCTAGGAGGGGTAGATATTACCCGTAGACTAGGGGTAAATCACAGTCAAAATTGTGTACACTAAACTTCAATTTCAAAAGGAATTCCAAGAAATTCCAGTTGTTTGTACATCAGAATAATACCGCTCTTCACGCAAGAAATTCCGAGAAATCGCAAGGAATTCCGAGAAATCCCAAGGAATTCCAGGGAATTTCAAAGAAATTCAAGGAAATCCAAGAAATTCCAAGAAATTACAAGAAAATCCAAGGAATTCCAAGGAATTTCAAGAAAATCCAAGGAATTCCAAGGAAATCCGAGGAATTCCAAGGAAATCCAAGAAAATCCAAGAAATTCCTAGAAATTCCAAGAAATTCCTAGAAATTCCAAGAAAGTTTTCCAATTGTTTGTACACCAGAATGATACCGCACTTTTCTCAAAGAATTTCAAAAAAATA
>OU896723.1:975330-1047638 GCA_918026855.4 Phaedon cochleariae | reverse complement strand
CATTTCTATGACGTATTTTCTGAAAAGTCTTGCACATTTACACAGAGAATGTGTTCCGTTAATCAACCGAAGTTACCGATGCTTTCAGGGCCGATACCAAAAATTTTTTGACAGTGGTATTTGTCAAACTATAGTCTTGATCGTTTATTGAACATTCATGCTCTTCCAGTATTTAATTTTCAATTAAAGCACCCAAAAGTCCCTAATTCTTGTGCAGAGTAAGCACTGAAAAAATATCGCATATTATTGATTCACCTCAGTAAACGAATCCATCGGAACTAAACGCAACAATTGAAATGGAAAAATTGTTTTTTGTTGTAATTAGTGAATCGGAGGACGTCAACTCAAACTTACCGATTTTAGCAGAGTGACTGTGAATTTACCGCCATTTCAGTAAATAACTTGTTCCTCAGGTACCAACCGAACATTGCATATTCACGGAACTGAAAACTACTAACCGAAATAACCAAGTTGATTTACGGAACATATACCCAGAGTTCAAATTCGATTCCTTGGGGTGAATATAATGGCGACTTGATTTTTGTTTGGCTAGGGTTCGCTGAGTCGGCGGTGTTTGGACTGCTGGCTGGAGACTACACAGCACTGATGAGAGTCAAAGAGCTTGAAACCGGTCTGTGGTTGTCTAGCGTGGCCTGGCTAAAACGAAATCAATAGGCATTCAGAAAAGAATCACTTGTATCAGTATTCGTTTATACGAGTCGATGCATAGATTTCAGGAGGATGTAATTCAATGTTCTGCGTGGCATTAGCCAGAAAAGTAGTTGTTTTTCTCCCGAAATCTTTCATTGTTGTTCATTTTATGAACATTGTGTGGAAATGACTTTGAGCTTTTGTATTTATTTACATATATGTTTGCTAACCTAGGTACTGTTTCGGATACGCATCAGCTCTTAAATTTGTATGCACAAATTGAATCACGGCTGAAATATGGCATTTGTTTTTGGGGTACCTAAATGATCTCATGCACGTAATGTTTTTATTGTTCAGAAACGAATTATCAGGTGTATTTTCGAAATGCCACGAATGGGTTCATGCAGAAGTATATTTGAAGATTTCAATGTACTGCCAGTTCCTTCCTTGTTTATATACCGGGTGTCCCAGTATACCTGTTCCAATAGATCATCTCAGCCATTTTGAAAGATGAAAATTCGAAAATAACAATATCTACTACAATTCTAATAATTCTAAATTATAATTGAAGTCAAAATCAAGATTACAAAAATATCATAGCCTACTGCAATTTGTTCAATTCGGAATTTCAATTGTCGTTTTCTCTATCAAATCAAATTTGAAATACGAACTGTGATACATTGTTGGAACGGTAAGTTTGAGTAGAAATCAAAAATTGCAAAAAATATACAGGGTGCTATTTGAAATAAAAAAGTTAGAGTCACTTCCGGTCAAACCTCAGTTGAAGCTTCCTTAACGAATTGAAGATCATGAAATTTTCGAATTTTTTTTAAATTGCTGAGATAATTCATCGAAACAGGTATACTGGGACACCCGGTATATTTGAATTATGTGTATACGTTTTCCAGAACAAACATAAATTTATGCTCAACAAGGATGTACACGAACATAATATAAGACATGAAAGTGACATCAGAATAAAAAAGACGAGGCTGAATATTTCTTCATGTTCTCCAGATATATTTGGCCCAAAATTGTTTAATACTCTACCAAAAGAGATAATGTCTTGTGACTCCCTAAAACTCTTTGAAAGGAGACTTAAACTATTTCTAGCAGATGAGTCGTTTCATAATATAAACGAATTTTCATTGACCATTACATTTGTTTTTCTTGAAAAAAACTCAAAAATTTGCTAACATTTCAGTTAACGCCATCTAGCGGCGACAGCAAAAGTCAAAAATTCAAAACCAAATGAGCGTTTTGTAGGGCAAATTATGCTCTTTCATATGAGCCTAAGTTTGCTGAAATCAGTCGAAATAAACGGGACAAATCTTGGTTTGTTTGAAAAACCAATTGAACTTCCCCCACCGCTTTATTTTGATAGCTAGAACAAAACGTTTCAGACAAAAAATGTAGGGAAATGGTCAGTGAATATGAAAATGATATCATCGATATACTTTCATGAGACAAAATTCTCTAAAAATTCCATTTTTCTACTTGGTGTTGATTGATACGCCCTCTAGCGGACGTTTGACAAACTCGAAAATAATTTCCATCAATTTCTCTTGGTAACTGATCACCTTGTACTAACATAAATTTATTGACTCTTTCCTGTACATGTTGAATGTTAAAAGGATAATAAACTACTTCTACTTCTAAAACTGGGGAGTCCCGAAGTTATTTCATGGAAATTGATCTGAAGGAAACTTCCCCAGTCGTTCAAACGGTGGGATATTTTACCAAACCTAAATTATTAAAAACAGGAATGGTTCACGAATCTAAGTAGAGATGAAAATATCTTATGTTTTTTCGACAGTACAGGGTGGTCAACTGTGAATGCGAGGTACTGTATCTAGGAAACTATCCATCGTAGGGACTTGCGGCAAAAGATTGTATTACTGAAACGCCCAAGAGAAAAACCTGGAAAATATTTTCAAGTTTCTCAAATGATCGCTAGGGTGCGTAACTGCAATCTTGAATCTAAAAAGTGATTTTTCGGTGAATTCCGCTATATTAACCAAACAAAAAAATACCTGATTTTTATTGTCGATGAAAATCTGAACCTTTTTTGTTCGACAATTTCTGCTGTATCTCTGAAAATAAAGTGGTAGGGGGTATTCGAAAGTTCCTGTAAAAAACACCCTGTATCTTCGAAACGGCTTAGCCGATTTAGACGAACTTGAGCAAGTTGAAAAGAGCTATTCTTGGGCTACAAATGTTATAATATTTGAAGCTTTGTTAGTTGCACATGACGCTGCTAGAGGTATTTTCTCGACATTCCGACAGAAATAGTTGATTTTCTCAAAAAAATCGAATGCATCGGTATGATTTTTTTTCCATGGAAAAATTGCTTAATGATGCCTAAACAAGCTCGCGAAAACCGCTTCTTGATATCTTGTTCTTAACCTAAAATTTAGGACTTTTATACGGAAATCCCATACATTTTTTTGGAATTAGGTATTCTTTCTGCATTTTTCAGAACAAAATCACCCTTTTTGACAATATTAGAAAATTTTGTTAGAAGAAGTATAAATAATCTCACATTGTCAGTAGTTGTCAATAGTTCACTACTGAAAACTGAACATGAAAATGGTAGATTCAAGATAAATTAATGAAAACATCCTGTAACTCATTTGTAGACTAAAATCACTCATTCATATGCCAACATCAGTATGAAACTGAAAACTGTGAAACTATAAGCAGCACAACTTCCAAAGAGAAATATTTTGCATTTTTATGTTGAGAATGGGAGCAGATTCGGTCCCGAAACGTCCAAAGATAAGGAAAAATTTGATATTTTTTCAATATTATACAGTCTGTCCAAGATAAGAATGAACAGCATGGGGATCTCGAAAACGGTAAGAGATAAGAAATCGGTTAAATGGGGAAAAAGTTGCGCATTCGGAGGCTCATATCAAGAGCCTTCGAAAATTTTGAAAATTATTTTTAGTTTTTGAGTTATATCGAAAAAAGTGAATTTTTGGAATTTCTATTTTATTTTTTTTCTCCGTTATTATTAGAGATACAGCAAAACCGAGAATACTTTTCCATAGCAACTTTTGATGACGGTCAACGTGGTGATACCGTTTTTTTCATGCGACGTTTCGTATTCGTGGAACCATCATCAACTTTTGTTTTTTAAATACGGTCCTGATAATTTTTTCACAGATTCTAAAAGGTTTTTTTATTCTGAATTCAACCATGTATTATACAAGGTGGTTCATTTGTGTTTCGACCTATTTTTGGCCATCATCAATGTTTTTTCGAAACTCCAAAGGAAAAATGCCATCAGTTCCACTTATTTTGAAGGAAAATTAGTCAACACACTAATACCTCATCAACTGGTATCAATCAACAACCCATTTCATTTTGCGGAAACAAAAATTCCATCCATACAAATTCAGAATATGTCAAGCGCTAAAACCAGGCGATGACGAAAGGCGCAAGACATTCTGTGAGTGGTATACCAGGAAATGTTAAAATGTCGCAGATTTCTTTCGAACAATCATCTGGACTGATGAAAGCATGGTCACTAATCATGGTAGCTTCGATAGAAAAAATACACATTATTGTTCACGAGAAAATGAACATTTATACATTACAGCGAGACACTAACACCGTTTCGGCTTTAATATGTGGGTTGCAATATTTGGTACACGAATTATTGTTCCTTCTATTTACCATGAAACACAGACTTCCGAACGTTATAGAAATTCGCTTGAGAATCATCTTGAGGAAGCTCTGGATGATTTACCGTTTGCGGAAGTTCAGAACTCTGTTGGTTTCAACAAGATGGCGCTCCGGTACATAATTCCAGAGAAGTCCGTGCGTCGAAGCATTCAATAGAATAACCCCAGAAATGCTTAGCAATGTCTCAGAAAGAACTGTGAGAAGAGGATATCTTTGTTCAGAAAATAATGGTTATCATTTTGAACATTTGTTATGAATATCTCTGTAGGTATTATCAAAGTTAAGTTGTTAAAGTAATTCGTGTAAGAATTCATCAACAATTTTAAACGCTGCATTGATCGAATGATGTAGTGAAATATTTTTTATTCACTTTTCAGTATTGAATAACTAATCCATCAAGTTTGACACTAAATGGTAAGAAATAAGTGGAACTGATGTCTTTTTTTCTTTTGGAAGTTCGAAAAAACATTGATGATGGATATAAATAGGTCGAAACACATTCGAATCACCTTGTATAGTACATTGTTGAATTCAGAATAAAAAAACCTTTCAGAATCTGTGAAAAAATTATCAGGACCGTATTTAAAAAACAAAAGTTGATGATGGTTCCACGAATACGAAACGTCGCATAACAAAATCGGTATCACCACGTTAAATCTCATCAAAAGTTGCAATGAAAAAGTATTTTCAGTTTTTCTGTATCTCTGATAATAACGGAGAAAAAAAATAAAATAGAAATTCCAAAAATTCACTTTTTTCGATATAACTCAAAAACTAAACATAATTTTCAAAATTTTCGAAGGCTCTTGATATGAGCCTCTGAATGCGCAACTTTTTCCCCATTTGAGCGACTTCGTATCTCCTACCGTTTCCGAGATCCCCATGCTGTTCAACCTTATCTTGGACAGACTGTATATATATTTCTTCCCTACAAACATTTTTCAAACAAATTGTCACTGACAAGCTACTGGATTTTTCTTTTAGGCTCCCTGTGGGAAAATTTTGTTAAACGCAGTGACATTATGGGGCAAATCATCTGATTTGTCCCACTACAAATATATTGAAATAATACGCATATTTTTATTTTATAGAAACGAGTAGAGAAAATCCCAAAAAATCAAGTAAAATAAATGTACCACCTCCTCGATTACCTAACCTAACCTACAGACAGTATTTAAAATGGAACCGATGCATTTGATTTTTTTGAGAAAATCAACTATTTCTGTCGGAATGTCGAAAAAATCCCTCTAGCGGCCACATGTGCAACTAACAAAACTTCAAATATCATAACATTTGTAGCCCAAGAATAGCTCTTCTCAACTAGCTCAAGTTTGTCAAAATCGGCTAAGCCGTTTCGAAGAAACAGGGTGTTTTTTACAGGAACTTTCGAATACCCCCCACCACTTTATTTTCAGAGATACAGCAGAAATTATCGAACAAAAAAGGTCCAGATTTTCATCGACAATAGAAAGCAGGTATTTTTTTGTTAGGTTAATATAGCGGAATTCACCGAAAAATCACTTTTTAGATTCAAGATTGCAGTTACGCACCCTAGCGGTCATTTGAGAAACTCGAAAATATTTTCCAGGTTCTTCTCTTGGGCGTTTTAGTAATAAATTTTTTTGCCACAAGTCCCTACGATGGATAGTTTCCCAGTTACAGTACCTCGCATTCTTAGTTGGCCACCCTGTACATACAAAACTCTAATTTCAGCCTCGTAAGGATGAAGGTGGAAGAAGACGATGACATCACCGAAATCGACAATCCTGAAGTTCATTTTACCGCCTTCGATGGTGATACCTTGGTCCTGGAGACCGGTATGCAACTCTTGAATACCCTGGAAGCCGAAGAAACGTACGTTGCTATTTACTATCCTAAATTCTACGAGGTCCCAAGAAAAAAAACGCATTTTCGGAAAATATATCTTTTGCTGGTAGTTTATAAAGAGCCAGATAATCTTTTTTGTTTTCAGTTCTTGCAGAATGTTGCAAAATCGTTCGCCCTGTATGACCAGTTCTTTAAAGACAAACATCATTTTAGACAGTGCCGTGCATTTTTATTGAAATGAATAGGGGTCAGTTTTTTATTAAATCATATTAGGCGTTTTTTTTACACGAGAACTGACCTCGTAATATTGTTCTTTATGGTTTCAAACCCAGATATGTGGATTTTCATAGGATGCCTATGAAGAGTTTCAGAAGAACAGGCTCATCTAAACAGCATTTTTGCGAACATGATACCTAATTATTTACTCGGGAACGGTGAGTTCAACATAAAAATAACTCGTTGTCACGTGTTTTATTTCAAGGGAATGCCCTACTATAATAAGATTATCATTAATCATTCATTTTTGAAATAATGTCCCTTGATTTCAACATGTAACAAGGAGGGTTGGTTATGGGCTCACAGTCTAGCTTTTAGCAGGGAGAGGGGGTGAGTTCGTAAAGGATTCTCATAAATTCCAGATGGGCGCCAATAGATTAAATATTTCCAAAACCAATCAAATTAAGTATGTTCGTTATACAGAAATAGAACCTATACAATTTCTATATATATTTGATATTTTATCAAAGGACAAATGCATTTAGACACCGGAGACTCGAGACAAAAGATGTATTTTCCACTAATTATAATAATTTAACAATCTTAGAAAATCAATGATATATATCAGAGGGTCGTGCACGTACTCTCGCGAGAGGGGTTATGTAGATAGGATAGTCGTATTCAAAATTATACCGTCTATCCACTCTGGTACATACATATACAGGGGACATCGACAAAAGGGGTTGACAATAATTAATCCAAAATTATCGGGTTATTCCATAACAAGTTACCAAATTCATTGACTATCAAGGCCTATATCAATACAAATAAGTAAAGTCGGTCAGTCGGTGTAGGTTATTAATTTTCAATAATATCTAAGCGCACCCTGGTGATGCAATTTCCGGAAATTAGATGAAAACACAGGATATAGTTCAGGACAATGTTCAGAATATTGACTTCTTCAATCCCTCAGTCGATTATTAGATAGCTAGGAACAAAGAAGGCCGCTATGCGGTACTTAACCTTAATCCCTGGAATTCGGGAGAATCCGGGAGCAGAAACCAATGACAGGGTAGGCCGTCCTAATCAGTTTCCACGTGCTCCTGGCCGTATGTTACCTCGTTCACCTCGATAAGCCCTTGATTTCAATTATTTATACGGTTACCAAAACGTCTAAAATTGAAATTTTCCGGTTAGGTGATTGAAAATAAAATAGGAATATTTTGAATATGCTGTGAAAAGTTTGTTTATGTGGATACAGTGTGCAAAAACTCACCTTCGATTATCGAGACCCTAAATAATCCGAAGACGTTCAAATCGACGCACAACAAGATACTTGAATCCTCAAAAGAGAAATTTGTCGGTACTCACAACTCTACAAGGATTGCCTAATAGTACCCGCCAAATGAACTGATGAATTGACCCGCCTATAGCGAAAAACTCAAAACAACAATAATTCTGCTCAGTTCCCTGTATCGACTAACACACACTGTTCCTTCCAAAAACGTGAAAAATGATAAACGGTTAAAATTCGTATCTTGGGCAAAAAATTAATGTTCCATTCCGTCGCTAGAGGCAGCACCTCTCGGGTATGGATTTGAGAATTGATCGTTAAATGGGTTGCCTACAGCAAGGATGATTATTGAATGGATAATTTCTCGCGAAAACGTAACATCGTTTTTCCTTCCAAATCATGATTTTCCACCTACCGGAGCCATTGAACGTTCCAAAACTCGCAGTTGATTAGAAGACACTATTTATTCGAGATTGAAAACGGAGAAAATGGAGCCAATCCTGTTAGTTCGGAATTGGGTGATTTTTTGCATATGGAGGTTCGAAAGTATAAGGAACAATAATATGAGGTTAGATTCCATGTAAAAAAATGCCTAATATAATTTTATGAAAAATCGACCCCTTTTTAGTTCAATAAAAACGCAAGGCACTGTCCAAAATAATGTGCATCTCTGTAAAACTGATCATATTGATGGTTATTCATACCACACCAAATTTAGATGGAATCGCATGACAAATAACTGAGATATAGAGGGGGGGCCGTTTATAGTGAGACACGCTGTAGGTACTCAAATCTTATAAGTACCTATTTCTATATTGTTGAAAATAGGTTACTTTTCTATTCACTAAAAGTACATCGGTACATATTGTTTTGACGTCATGAATTTTATCTCATTATAATTGTTTGGAACTCGTATAGCATGAAGATCTTCTGAATTTTCGACAAGATTTGTGATTTCCTAGCTAAACAAAATATTATCCGCATATCAGTTTGGTTTCCAAAGATCGAAAAGCACAAACGATGGACATGGCAGCGGCAGCTTTCTGCGATTTCTCGCAGGCATTCGACTGTGTTAATCATGATCTGCTTCTCAAAAAACTCAACGTTGATGGGTCCAGAGGCGTTGCCTTGGACTGGTTTCAGTCCTATTCACGGGACCAGGAGCAGACTGTGCATACTAGCTGCGGGTATTCTAAAGTGGAAAGTATCTTTCATGAAGTTCTCCGAGGGATCCCTATTGGGACCTGTCTTCTTTCTTTTCTACATTAATGATCTACCTTCCATCAATATTCATGGTCACTTTACAATTTTCGCAGATGATACTACAATTCTTTGGAGCGGGAATGATTCAGAAATACTGGAACAAAATATAAGTACCGACATTGAAGGAATTAAACGATGGTGTGATTCAAACAACTTGTGTTTCAATATAAGCAAAACCAATATTTTAACGTTCAAATTCAGATTTCGAAACCTAATGCTCGACAATATAATGATTTCTAATAACGAGTGGCAAATTCCTTGGAATGGATAATAAGTTGAAATTTGAACCGCATATCCTGAACTCAAATAAAAAACTTGCATCCGGCTGCTTTGCTGTTCGTGTAGTGGCACGCGAGCTGGGTTGGTCTCAAGCTCAAATGGTATATTTCGCTCTGATGGAGTCGAATATGAGATATGTCATCGCATTTTGGGGTTTTTGTAATTTACAAATGATGAATTCTGTCTTTGTCCTCCAAAAAAGGGCTGTGAGATATATTTGTGGAGTTATATTAGACACTCACTGCAAACCATTATTCATTAGTCAACGAATATTGACAATTACATGTCTCTTTATTCGAGAAACGGTTAGTTTGTTGCACAAGAGGCACCAGAATCATTTGTTCTCCAATTGTTATAATACCAGGATCTGTCATAATATTGAACTTCCAATACCAAAATTGACGCTAACAAGGGATTCGCTCATTCATGAAAGCTTGAAGATTTATAATCATCTACCAAATTTCCTGAAGAAGATGCAAAACGAAAAAAGGTTTAGGTAGTCTGTTAAAAATTTGCTTCCCGATAAGGCATACTATAATTTAACTGAATGTTTGTGTATATAAATATATGTTTTTTTTGTATATTTATTTCAATAATGACGTGTACCATGTACGATTCAACTTCAACTTTATTTATATATTTTTTGTTTTATTGATTTCGATTTTATAACTGTATTTTTCTCATGTGGATGTGTCGATAAGATTTCTTTTTCTTGGACAATAAAGCATATTGATTTGATTTGATTGATATTAACTGATGATGGAATATAAATCGAACTGGCAACCCTGGTCCGCGCAGAGAGTGAGTGGACAACAACTGTCATTTGCTGTTGTCAAATTGATTAATCTCGACTATAATGTATAGTAATCCGTCCTTGGTACATAAATAACTATTTTCACAAACGCTTGGTTACCAATCTATAGAGCGTTGAAGATTTCAGATTTTTTTTCGTCTATTTTTCTCCATAACTCCTAAACATGTTGAGATATTGTGGAAACCTGGATAACTTTGGACACAGAGAGAGGATGGACAGCTTCATTTCTCCCGCCGCGTTAACATTATGTTGATTCTATTTCTTATTTCCTAAAACTTCTCAATTTCCAAGAACTTATTATAATCTCCAAAAGTTCCTTTATCTATCCTCCCTGGGTACGCACGATGTTCTTCGAACATTATAGGGATTTCCTTTCGTGCGCACCAAGCGATGAAAAAATCCTCAATAGCAATCTGATCGTAGACACCGACACAGCAGACTTTACAAGACAGTAGAAAAAAAATTAATCAATAATTCGTTTCAGTGAGTCTGGATGTAATATTGATATTGTTGATATCATGAGGCATATTTTATTGTATATAATGTTATTGATATAGGATATAAGTATGGATCAATATATAAGAGATTTTGATCTCAAAATCATTGAAACATTCACTTTAAAAAATTTTCAAGAATGCAAGGATGTTCTAGCAATAAACTCAAAAAATTCATTCAAGGTGATACAAAACAATATACGAAGTTTAAATAGAAATCTCGATGAATTCAAAATAGCTTTGGAGACACTATACACAGATATTGACTGTATAGTGCTAACAGAAACATGGATCCTTCAAGACCCTAGTCTATATAAAATCAATGGATACGAATTGATCTATAATGAAGCAAAATCCAATCAAAATGATGGAGTTGTCGTATATGTTAAATCAAATCTAGATTTCACACATACAATAAATAAAATAAACAATACAATATTTCTCAGATTAGCTATCAAATTGAACCGACATACTAAAATCATTGTTACAGCTGTATATAATAGGCCACCATCTTCAGATATCAATGAATTTATCAGAAATTTAGACAGTTACTTCAAACTCCATGAAACTTACAGAGAAAACTATATCCTTATTGGTGATATTAACATAGATTTACTGGAGGACAAAGACCACACCGTTGAATACTTGAATATAATGAATGAATATGGCTATCAATCAACAATAAATTCAGCAACCAGAATCCAACCAAAACAAAAACCGTCATGTATCGACCACATATTTATGAAGACTGAAAATGAGTCTTTCGAAAACATAATACCCTTAGTGGTTGAGACAGACATAACAGATCATCACACAATCATATTACAAATAATGATAAACCATCCTAAAGAAATTACTAACGACACACATCAAATAAGGCATATAAATTATAAAAAATTACAAACTGCTGCCAGCAACATATCTTGGGAATCGGTGTACTACTGTACTCTGCACCAGATCCAAACACTGCAACAAATATGTTGGTGAGTATATTATCCAACGCTATCGACAAATGCACTGAAATAAAACAGAAACGAAGAAAATATAGTAAAATAGCGCCATGGATGACTAACGCCTTGGTCAAATCGATCGACACAAAAAACAAAATGTTCAAGGAAGTACTCATCATCATCATCACTACTAGCAAAAACAAAGTATAACTATTACAAAATACAAGTAGAATCAAACTCACATGATACAAAAAAACTGTGGAACATCGTTAAAGAAATTAGTCAGACTACAAACAACAACAAAAATAAGATTTATACAATAAGAAACAATGCGGGAGAAATACTAACGAATGGGAAAGATATTGCAGATGAATTCAATAATGAATTTGCCTCCATAGGGAAAACTCTTGCTGACAAAATAATAAAGGATCACAATTTTATTGTGAATAGGCCAATACAACAAAATTCTTTTGTTCTGCTTCCGACAGATCCACAGGAGATCAAAAATATAATCAGGGAACTGAAAAAAAATAAAGCAGTAGGATTAGACGAAATAAAAGCAGAAACACTCCAATTATTGGCTAATCACATCATCGAACCATTGACATATATTTTCAATAACTGTATGAACATAGGTATATGGCCATCTGCATTCAAAGACTCTGTTGTAATACCGATATTCAAGAAAGGAGACAAAAACGTAACAATTAATTATCGACCCATTTCATTGATCACTCATTTATCAAAAATATTTGGAAAACTAATCAAAAGGAGACTGAGCTCATACATCAACAAATACAACATTTTGTCTCGAAATCAATTTGGCTTCAGAGAGAACATGTCTACTCAAGACGCTATTCTTAGTCTAACCAGTAAAATCAACACATCCTTAAACGAGAATAAGCCCTGCTTGTGCATTTTCATAGATTTGTCAAAAGCTTTTGATACCATCAGTCACCAGCTACTAATGCAATCTCTGGAGGATATCGGCATTCGAAATAATTGTCTCGAACTGTTCAAGAATTATCTCACCGATAGACATCAGGTTGTGAGATTGGATGATGCACTGAGCGGATCAAAATTAATTGAGTATGGGGTTCCACAAGGTACTGTTTTGGGCCCAATCCTATTTAATATATACATAAATGGATTGTTCTCAGAACGAGGCAACGGTGAGATCATTGGTTTCGCTGATGACACCGCCATTTTGTATAAAGCAGACAATTGGGATGATTTAAAAATAAAAGCAGAGGAAGATTTCAACCGCATAAAAAAATGGCTCGATCATAAATCGCTTACATTGAATCTAGACAAAACAACATACTTACCATTTAGCTGTAACAAATCGAATATCCCTTCATTCGATTGTCTAGAAGTGAATATACATGGTAAAACAATAGCAATAAAACCTGATACAAAAACTAAATACTTAGGAGTATATATTGACACCCATTTAAGATGGGACTCTCATATAATATATGTTACAAAAAAAATACAATCACTTTTGTATAAGTTCAAATTTTTAAAAAAAATACTACCAGCTTCACACCTAAAAACTGTGTACCTTTCCCTGGCTGAAAGTCATCTGCGCTACGGAATATTAGGTTGGGGTGGTGCAGCTGATATTCATATCAAACCTCTTGAAGTAGTGCAGCGGCGACTCCTCAAAATCATCTTCTCCAGAGACTCTGTATACTCCACTGATCAACTTTACTCAGAAGCCAAAATACTCGATATCCGTCAACTGTATTATTTTGCGTGTAATTTGAAATATCATCAGAATAAACATTCAGCACCCCTACCGTCGCATGACTATAATACACGTCAACGACATCATTATTTAGTCCCACAAATGTCTAAAACATCATGCCAACGAGCATATTCATATATTGCTCCAAAACTATACAATTCAATTCCCGAAAAAATTAAAAATATAATTGGAATTTCACCATTCAAGAGAGAGCTCAAAGATTACATCATGAAAAATCCAAGAGAAATGTTTGGACTACAAATCTAAAGAAACAGAGCTTGCATCTTTGTAAATTTTATATTGAATGTGTACATGTTTATTTTAATTGTTTATACCCTACAATATCACATCCCCTAGTGTCGAATCCATTGATATATCAAGATACTTCTAGATAAATATTAATAATTCATCATTGTTATTAATATTATTATTATTACTATTATTGTCATTGTTGCTATTATTATTATTATCATTATTATTATTATTACTGTTATCATTATTGTTATTATTATTATATATCACCTTACCTGCATGTTTACTGATATCTAATTTATAGTGCTGCTGCAGCTCATGTTTGTTATTGTTAATCATTTTATATTTGTACAATTCATCTATTACTTGTATTTTCATCTCGAAACAAGTGTTCATTCACTTATCGAGTATGCTCATTTATTCGACAATATTTCATAATGATATTATCTAAATGTACCTACTTTATGAATGATATTGATTGAATAAATGATATTATTATATTTTCACACTGGAGATCTCTATTAATCTGATCGTTTGTCAAATGATTCTTAGATTTACATAATTCAATGAACAGTGCTTGATTTTGATGATCATGGCTATTTTACTTGTTTATATTTCGTATACATACTAGGTAGACAAGGAGAAGTTCATTAGGTACATTTTTTAGAATTCATTTTTTTTTGTAAAATTCAGATATAACGAATAACGAGCATGGTAGAGTTTGAAAAGCCTGTCATCAACGTTCCATCTCACCAACTTTATTCATAAATATCAGCAAGCAACCGAAATCTGGTAGCTTTCATGACTAGTGCTAATCAAACTATAGTGGACTGATTCCAAAATAAATTTGAGAAGGAAAACATATTCGCTCTTTAGTTTTATATTGAAGGAATAACGAATTCCTCGATATTGATGTACTTTCAATTATCTTCATCAGGGACTTGGTCCCTTGTTCTCTGGTTCAAGAAATAATGGACATATGCACTGTGTCCTTTTATTCCTCAGAATTTTCTGTTGGAATCAGAGTATTGTAGAAAGCCATGCAAGGGGTACGATTTATCATGTACTAAAGTTTATTAGCAATACCGAAAATCTGTGTTCAATTTATTTTTTGAGAATATGTAGAGTTGTTTGTGAAAAAGTGTCCAAAGGATCACCCAGGTCTCCCTCCCTTGGTCTGTTTACAGTTTTAGTGAAAGATAAGAAATATGATGAGCTTAACTAAAAGTTGAGCTCAGCATATTTTGCAATACGTAATTTAAAATCAATTTTGTCCCAAAAACAATTGATGAGTACTTATTACTCTTTGGTGTATCCACATTTGAAATACTTAATAATCTTCTGGGGTTCAGCAGTCGATATAAATCGTATATTTATACTTCAAAAAAGAATTATTAGACTCATCTTTGGTATAAAACCCCTAGACTCATGTCGCCCATTATTCCAATCAAACAATATAATGTCTGTCTACAATATATTGATATTAGAAGCATCTCTATTTGTAAAAAGTAATATATCTTTGTTTCCACCTAACAATAGCATCCATAACCACAACACAAGGAACGCTTGTAATATACATATCAGGAATTTTAATCTAACAACTTTTAAAAAAGGTCCTGTATTTGTCTGCAGCACTATTTACAACAAAATTCCACCAGATTTGAAAAATGTTGATAATGTAAGTCAATTCAAAATTTTTTTGATAAAATACCTTAAAGAAAATTCATTTTATTCTATAGAGGAATACCTACAATCATAAATATTTTGCAGGAATTAATATTGAAATTTCCTTTTCCACACAAACTGATGTATGTATGTGATATTTTCATGTATATATGATTGTTAATACTATGGCTGTGACTTTTCACTTCCTGTTAAAGGTTATACGTGAATAAAGATTATCTATCTATCTATCTATCTATATCATCATTATAAACGCAGAATAGTTCAAAAAATTCAACGCTCTGTATTAATTTATTGATAATAGTTGCGTTTTATTTATCCGATTCCGCTACCGGAATCAGTTTGATGTGTCGTTTTATTTGCAACTTTTCCGATTCCGGTTGCTACTTTTCATTCCCTCTCACTACAAGGAATGATGTGGAATGACTGTTGACAGGTGTCAAAAAATCAAATAATATTGACGAAAATCGAAACTTCTTGAAAGGAAACGACATTTAGAAGACATTTTCATCGTGAGTTCCACTAGTTCATGATTCTTTCAAGTAAGACAGGTTTGATATGTTCATTCACAGATAAAAAAATTGTCTCGTTCTCAGAGAAGTATCTTCAATCACCACTATCACTTCTCCACATATTAGTTGATTCATTTTCTAGATTCCTGACTATAGTATTATGATTTGGAAATTATTTGGATTCCCCATATAAATGTAAATTTTCTCATGCAAGGTCATGAATTTTCTCGTTTTATTTGTAAACGCCATTCTGTTCCCACCACCGCTACCAGAATGGGACAAATAAAACGCAACTATTGTATCTGATCTGTTCCACCTTGGCAGAAGCCAAATTGACCCACACGTGACAAAACAACCTCGTTTTGTATAACGCCAATTATGATTATTAGTATTCAATTTTATCGGCACAGATTTCTGTCGACTGATTCAATCATGAAATAGTCATACGAATAATACAACTCGTGACATTATTTTTCCTGGAAATATTCGTCGATTGACATATTCCAGCTTGCTACTTCAATTTCACTTATAACATTGTTCAAAAACTTGTTGCTTACGGCTCGATAGTTTTTATAAAACAATGTCACTTATGTGATATTATTTTGATACCTATACCTGACCTGTGGTATTACATAATGAAAATACACCATTTAAATCTTGATAGGTACTGGAATTTTTTCAACACCCTGTATTTTTGTATTTGATTATTTATTCACATTCCTCAAAACGTCATTTTGTTGTTTTAGCTTGCAAAGTTTAGCAGAATCTGCGGACGCAGACATGACTTCGGCATCACCCGGTATGGTTCCAGTTGCACCCGAAGTGGAAATGTCAAATTTATCACCATTCAACAAGAAAAAACGATTCAAATGAATTAAGTTGATATTATTCATATATATTTAAATTGTGGTGGTAAATTCTACAATATAATTAAGAGAAGGAAAACGATTTGAAAAATGCGATGTAAAGAAAAAATAAATCTCTCGGCAAATGTGCCAGCTTATGTTCTTAATATACGTTTTAAGGACCACTTCAATGTGAAAAATGGTTTTAATAATGCCCCCAACTCAAATCGTTTGAGACGTTCCATTATATTGTAATTAAGGTGTCGTCCATTTTAATTTTCGACAGATAACAACCCGAGTCTGACCTACCTGACAGTCTGATATTACCAACCTTGAAAAATTTAAAGTTACGAATAGTAATAGGTATATAAGTTACTTTGATATTATGCATTTGAGGTCACAAAATGAAAACACATTTCTTCCTAAAATATGCTACTGAACTGGTATTGAATTTTTCATAGTCAAAAATTACACTGTGTTAGACAGGTCTCAAGGGGTTTTTCATAGCATTCAAATATGTTTAGTTGCAAATTATAAGCAAAGGCACTGTTTCAAGACAAATGACTGCTTGTTTCGAACAGACCCTGTTATCCTGCTACTTCATATAAATGTTGATGACGTTAGTGTGCAAAGATTATCCCCTGCATATGTTGTAGTTTTTAGTTTTGAAGTGTTGATGAGAATGTCACTCAATTTTCGAAATAAAAAGTCAAATCATTTTAAAATTTTCTCAATTGATATCGCCGATACTGGGCATAATTACAACGAGCTCTGCTGATACATTAACAGTTAGCTCTTAAAATTGCTACGCCAACCTTGGTAAAATTTGGCCAATACTTTGCCGCATCGTAAATTATTGGGATTTTAACCTTCATTATCTCGCGCTGTCATTATTCTGTCAAAAATGATATGTTTTTGACGCCAAGTGTGATATGTCAAAATTTTTATTTTGCCAGAACGACTCCAAAGATATGTGTACCATAGTCGGTTGTATAATCAAATAATCAAATAATAATCAGTCACACAATCGAATGAATAATTGGATTATAACCTTCAAAACTACTACCAACTAATCACACTTGATCACGTGATATATGCCGTCACAAGATGGCAACCACCGGAAATGACATATGACACATGACATATGACAAGTGACATATGACAAGTGACATATGACAAGTGACATATGCCAAGTGACATATGACAAGCCACGACACATGACATGGAGCATAAGGAGTGACATATAACATGGAGCATGGAACACAAGAAGTGACAGGTAACACGTGACAGATGACATGGAGCATTGGACACAAGGAGTGACATATAACAAGTGACAGATGACATGAAGACATGGAGCATGGAACACAAGGAATGACAGATGCCGCGTGACAGCTGACATATGACAACTGACAGAAGACACGTGACAGATGACAGATAGCATGGAACACAAGAAGTGACAGATGACATGGAACACAAGAACTGACAGGGGACATATAACAGAGATGACAGTCGACTTGGGGGAGACTCTGGACTCTGGATTTTGAATAGAATCGGATCATAAAAATGTTGTTTCTTGTTCCGTGCGAAAATATACTTTACACCATAACAGCTCCTCATGATCTACAAAGCACAGATCCGACCAGTTTCAGAGTACTTTTCTCATGTATGGGGTTCAGCACCCAAACATACGCTGATGCTCTCAGATTCCATTGAAACATAAAGCAAATGAAAAAAAAACCCTTTTGTGAATATCCAAACATGCTACGATTCAAACTGATCATAGTTAGTGGCAGAGCGTCAATATTTCGGTAAATATTTCGCCATAGTCGAAAGATAATATATCCTATGGACCAGTCTGGAACTTATGTGGTGCTCACACTACAAGTATTCTGGAGGAAGGCGAAATATTCTAGGAGGTATATTGATGCTCTGCCATCAACTCAGAACAGTTTGAATCGAGGCACGTTTGAATATTCGCAGAGGCTACATATCATCCCCTTTCATTTGCTTTATGTTCTTACTTGTTATCACATGACGGAGGTATGTCCGGAATAATGGCAAATGAATCGATGTGCCGTGGATTTGACTCAGACTGAAGGGTGGAACAGGTACCCAGACAGCACTGGATATTCATAGAATATTCTCTAAATATGCTAAAAAGGAGGAGTATATTCCGAATATTCATCGATTATTCCTAAAATATATACATGCCTCTGGAACATCTAAAAGGAATATTCCAAAGTGAATAGTCGGACATGTTCAGGGAATATTCAGGTATGAATCTTCCAGGAATATTCCCAACTGAATATTCTCTGTTGTATATTCATGAAATATACCCAACTGGATATTCTGTGCGGTATATCCATGAAATATACCCAACTGAATATTCTGTGCGGTATATTCATGAAATATTCTCAACTGAATATTCTGTGGTGTATATTCATGAAATATTTCATGAATATTCCTATGTTTCTCAACTCATAAATACCATTTATTATTTCAGAGATGTGAGTATCGAACATCAATTAGATGTAAGGGGATTTTGAAACAAAAAGTGTTTATGATCCGATTTCGAACAATGCTCTCACAAGAACTTGATATGTATAACATTATTCAATTCGATTACTGGCCTAGTGGTCAAGGCGTTGCTCTGATAGTCTTGAGGTCACGAGTTCGATCCCTACTTGGGTCCATTTTTTTTATTTCAGAATATGTTTATTGGAATATTCCATGGGTATATTCTATGATTATCAGGAATTCCCATTCGCAAAGGACCCCGCACCGCATCAATGGGAAATTGGCTTTCGGTGAATTTACTCGAATTTTTTATATATTGTAGAACTCGTGGTGCTGATCAAATGTCTCTATTGCACCAACGCTCTAAAATCAACAGTTACGATTATATAGGGTGATAAAGTTTACTTTTGAAGAATTTAAGATAGACATATTGTGAAGACACCTTTCATAATTTCGAAACCAAATCAACTGTGCATTGATTGTTCGAATGACCGATACGAATCTACTATAAACTATAATGATTCCTGCACGTACCAACAATATACAGGGTTGGTCGGAACATAGCGAATAATTCAGTGATTTTCTGAAAAGTGTGCGGTGGAATTTCATTTAAATTCTGTTGTATACAAATATCATCCCCATTTCGTGATATGAGCATCTCCTAATCATATATATTAAATACAAGATGTTTTATTTTTGATGAGGTCACATCCATGTTAGGTACTTATTATTGGCATCCTCAATATGACTTACAACTTGAACAACCTATGATGAATGTCCACTCTGCAAATCCGTGAAATATACAGAGTGGATGAAAAATCAATGGTCTTTGCTAATAACTTCTCAAGAGTAGTATGTGCAGATTCTTGTGACCCATTTTATTGACCCTGTTTCATAACGACATTATAATCAATATAACTAATTTGAACCATTCGATGCAGTATATTTTTAATAACATGTTAGATCCATAAATTCGAGATGTGGAAGTCCCCTTTGGTCTCGCCTTTCAATAGCGATTTCTCGCTTCATTTCATCTGGTTCTCCCTCAAGTAGTACCATATTTTGTATATTGAATGCTGAATGACACGTAAAACAATTCAATCGGCGACGATTAGCCATTTTTCAAATAATTATTACTTTGGCTTCTATATGAACTTGACCGATGCAATAGTTGCAAATGACAATGTTAAACAGATGAATATAGTTGCTATGTGCCTGTAATATTACATTATTTGAACCAGAGCAATCTTAACATGATCAAGATGAACATGGAGTCCATCATGAGAAGAGATCACCGTAATGAATGAAATCAAAGATTCATTCGGCATTTGTAAAAATTCATCATTCGTCCTCACTCAATATTCTATTATTTTATATTACCATGATTTCATGATGATATGTGTGTATGTTTCCAACTGATTTATATATTCATTTGTTAAATACTGTCTGTAGGTTAATTGAGGAGGTGAAATATTCATCATTATACTGGTGAATTTTTGTTTTAGGCTCTTTGATAGTGACATCTTTGGGGCAAATCATCTGATTTGTCCTTACTAGACGTATATTGAAATGATACTCATATTTTTATTTTATAGAAACGAGGTGAGAAAATCCCAAAAAATCTGGAATAATTTATATATTTATGTTTATTGAAACTAATATAGCTGCTTCTATATCTTTATTGAGTACGTTATGAACTCGGCTATAAAGTCAGGAGTACTTTTCAAATATAATAACTATGCCATCGTGTTGATTTTCATACTACCTTATAAACCAACCAGATAGTATTGTTGTAGTTATTAGGTATGTATTTCCGAGTATTTCAGATAGTTGGGTTCATCTTTATATGTATTTTTGTATGTATGTCTGTTTGACTCAAGAGACGCCAATGTATAATTAGCCAATTTGATGTTAGAAAAGGCTATCAGAGTCAATTTAGTATAAGCCACGATATAGAAGCAGAAAACCTACCAGGTGAAATTGACAGGATCTCATATGAAAGATGTATATGATATCACGATGAAAATCAATTTCAATTCAAATACGAACGCTCATGGATTTTCACGAATGAGAATTCACTCAAGCTTCCGTAATTCCAAGAAATAACAATAAATTGTGGATCGCATTCAATGCCGGAAGACATTGACATGATGACACCTAATGAAACAACGAATACATGAAATTAGTCATTCATAATATATTGTTTACTACTTTAATTTTGTTCTAACTGTTGTGTTTACTTTACTTCAGCAGTGTTTGAGGGTTGAGGTATTCTAGAATTGAGTATGACGAGTTGTATTCAGGAGACTGTTCAAGAAGTTGAATAAATTCAACTTTTTCATTTCGTGAAACGAATTCGTTTTATGAATTAGTGATCGAGGAAATATAATCGCTTGTCATAACACGGAAGTAAAATACTATGTAAGGTACAGAACTTTTGTTGTGATTGAATATCAGAATATTTTGTTATCCATAATAACTGTATATTCATTGTTCTTGTTTCCTATTGTTGATTGTTTCACTATCACCTGAAAAACCTATGATACCTGCATATTATCAAAAATATACTACATCGAATGGTTCAAATTATTTTCATTGAATATAATGTCGTTATGAAACAGGGTCAATAAAATGGGCCAAAAGAATCTGCACATCATACTACTCTTGAGAAATTATTAGCAAAGACCATTGATTTTTCGTCCACGCCGTATATTTCAAGTATTTGCAGGGTGAACATTCATCATGGAATGAACGAGATTCCCAATAGGTTGTTCAAGTTGTAAGTCATAATGAGGATGCCAATAATAGTTACCTAACATGGATGTGACTTTATCAAAAATAAAACATCTTGTATATAATATGTCTGATTAGGAGATGCTAATATCACGAAATGGGGATGATATTTGTATACTACAGAATTTAAATGAGATTCCACCGCACACTTTTCCGAAAATCACTGAATTAATCGCCATTTTCCGACCAACCCTGTATATTGTTGGTACGTGCAGGAATCATTATACTTTATAGTAGATTCGTATCGGTCATTCGAACAATCAATGCACAGTTGATTTGGTTTCGAAATTATGGAAGGTGTCTTCACAATTACTATCTAAAATTCTGGAAAAGTCAACTTTATCGCCCTATATAATCTTAACTGTTGATTTTAGAGCGTTGGTGCAATGGAGACATTTGATCAGCACCACGAGTTCTACAATATATCAAAAATTCGAGTAAATTCACCGAAAGCCAATTTCCCATTGATGCGGTGCGGGGTCCTTTCACTTCAGAAAAATATAAATGGAAGAGGACCTTGGTTCCTCCACCATTTCTATGACGTATTTTCTGAAAAGTCATGCACATTTACACAGAGAATATGTTCCGTTAATCAACCGAAGTTACCGATGCTTTCAGGGCCGATACCAACAATTTTTTTACAGTGGTTATTTGTCAAACTATAGTCTTGATCGTTTATTGAACATTCATGCTCTTCCAGTATTTAATTTTCAATTAAAGCACCCAAAAGTCCCTAATTCTTGTGCAGAGTAAGCACTGAAAAAATATCGCATATTATTTATTTACCTCAGTAAACGAATCCATCGGAACTAAACGCAACAATTAATATGGAAATATTGTTTTTTGTTGTAATCAGTGAATCGGAGGACGTCAACTCAAACTTACCGATTTCACCAGAGTGACTGTGAATTTACCGCTTTTTCAGTAAATAACTTGTTCCTCAGGTACCAACCGAACATTGCATATTTACGGAACTGAAAACTACTAACCGAAATAACCAAGTTGATTCACAGAACATACCCAGGGTATATAATGGCGACTTGATTTTTGTTTGGCTAGGGTTCGCTGAGTCGGCGGTGTTTGGACTGCTGGCTGGAGACTACACAGCACTGATGAGAGTCAAAGAGCTTGAAACCGGTCTGTGGTTGTCTAGCGTGGCCTGGCTAAAACGAAATCAATAGGCATTCAGAAAAGAATCACTTGTATCAGTATTCGTTTATACGAGTCGATGCATAGATTTCAGGAGGATGTAATTCAATGTTCTGCGTGGCATTAGCCAGAAAAGTAGTTGTTTTTCTCCCGAAATCTATCATTGTTGTTCATTTTATGAACATTGTGTGGAAATGACTTTGAGCTTTTGTATTTATTTACATATATGTTTGCTAACCTACGTACTGTTTCGGATACGCATCAGCTCTTAAATTTGTATTATGCACAAATTGAATCACGGCTAAAATATGGCATTTGTTTTTGGGGTACCTAAATGATCTCATGCACGTAATGTTTTTATTGTTCAGAAACGAATTATCAGGTGTATTTTCGAAATGCCGCGGATGGGTTCATGCAGAAGTATATTTGAAGAGTTCAATGTACTGCCAGTTCCTTCCTTGTTTATACAGGGTGGGCCACCAGTAACGCCTCGGTCTCTAGAAGGCTAACCACTTATCTTCTTGGAATTCTTCCTCTCTAGGAAGTTGCATGTCAACATAGGCTACCATTTAAAATTATTTCGAGACATACAGGGTGTCCCCAAAAACCATGAAACACTGAAGTTAAACTTTTTTCTATCGAACACCCTATATATTATTTCATTTTGAGATTCTCCCTCATGAGCTGATTTCAACAATCCATCATACTTGGGGTCTAGCAGTTATAATTACTGAAATATAGGGTGTGAAAAATCGAGATTTTCCAAGTTCAAGAATTTTTTGTGTCGAAACTATTCATAATTGGTCAAAACGGCTCACATGTCCCTATCTCAACTTTTGATTAACTATCTACTGATATTTAATTGGGACATATACCGGGTGATCATGATTCTGAATTCTGCACCACCCTGTATTTGTTTCAATTAAATGTCAGTAGATAGTTGATCAAAAGTTGAGATAGGGACATGTGAGCCGTTTTGACCAATTATGAATGGTTTAGACACAAAAAATTCTTGAACTTGGAAAATCTCGATTTCTCACACCCTATATCTCAGTAATTATAACTGCTAGACCCCAAGTATGATGGGTCGTTGAAATCAGCTCACCAGGGAGAATCTCAAAATGAAATAATATATAGGGTGTTCGATTGAAAAAAGTTCAACTTCAGTGTTTTGTGATTTTTGGGGACATCCTGTATGTTTCAAAATAATTTCAAATGGTAGCCTATGTTGACATGCAACTTCCTAGAGAGGAAGAATTCCAAGAAGATAAGTGGTTAGCCTTCTAGAGACCAAGGCGTTACTGGTGGCCCACCCTGTATACCAGGTGTCCCAGTATACCTGTTCCAATAGATTATCTCAGCTATTTCAAAAGATGAAAATTCGAAAATAACAATATCTACTACAAATCTGATAATTCGAAATTATAATTGAAGTCAAAATCAAGACTACAAAAATATCGTAGCCTACTGCAATTCGTTCAATTTGAAATTCCAATTGTCGTTTTCTCCATCAAATCAAATTTAAAATACGAAGTGTGATACATCGTTGGAACGGTAAGTTTGAGTAGAAATCAAAAATTGCAAAAAATATACAGGGTGCTATTTGAAATAAAAAAGTTAGAGTCACTTCCGGTCAAACCGGAAGTTACTTTCAATTTTTGTTTTCCTCAGTTGAAGCTTCCTTAAACGAATTGAAGATCATGAAATTTTCGAATTTTTTTTTTAACTGCTGAGATAATTCATTGAAACAGGTATACTGGGACACCCGGTATATTTGAATTATGTGTATACGTTTTCCAGAACAAACATAAATTTATGCTCAACAAGGATGTACACGAACATAATACGAGACATAAAAGTGACATCAGAATAAAAAAGACGAGGCTGAATATTTCTTCATGTTCTCCAGATATATTTGGCCCAAAATTGTTTAATACTCTACCAAAAGAGATAATGTCTTGTGACTCCCTAAAACTCTTTCAAAGGAGACTTAAACTATTTCTAGCAGATGAGTCGTTTCATAATATAAACGAATTTTCATTGACCATTACATTTGTTTTTCTTGAAAAAAAACTAAAAAATTTGCTGACATTTCAGTTAACGCTATCTAGCGGCGATAGCAAGAGTCAAAAATTCAAAACAAAATAAGCGTTTTGTAGGGCAAAATATGCTCTTTCATATGAGCCTAAGTTTGCTGAAATCGGTCGAAATAAACGGGACAAATCTTGGTTTGTTTGAAAAACCAATAGAACTTCCCCCACCGCTTTATTTTGATAGCTAGAACAAAACGTTTCAGACAAAAAATGTAGGGAAATGGTCAGTAAATATGAAAATGATATCATCGATATACTTTCATGAGACAAAATTCTATAAAAATTCTATTTTTCTACTTGGTGTTGATTGATACGCCCTCTAGCGGACGTTTGACAAACTCGAAAATAATTTCCATCAATTTCTCTTGGTAACTGATCACCTTGTACTAACATAAATTGATTGACTATCTCCTGTACATGTTAAATGTCAAAAGGATAATAAACTACTTCTACTTCTAAAACTGAGGAGTCCCGAAGTTATTTCATGGAAATTGATCTGAAGGAAACTTCCCCAGTCGTCGAAACGGTGAGATATTTTACCAAACCTGAATTATTGAAAACAGGAATGGTTCACGAATTTTGGTAGATATGAAAATATCTGATGTTTTTTCGACATCACATATAAAACTGTAATTTCAGCCTCGTAAGGATGAAGGTGGAAGAAGACGATGACATCACCGAAATCGACAATCCTGAAGTTCATTTTACCGCCTTCGATGGTGATACCTTGGTCCTGGAGACCGGTATGCAACTCTTGAATACCCTGGAAGCCGAAGAAACGTATGTTGCTATTTACTATCCTAAATGGGCTTATATCACAAAAAAAATTTATTTTATAATTTGATAGAACTCACCCAAACTAGCTCACCACAGCAAACCGTTTATCGCTGTGAGCTCCCTACGTTTTATAAAAAATTATTGAAATCCCCGATTTTTCGGACCTCTGAAAACGAGGCGATGATGTGACGTCAAAACCCTAATACTGAAACAGGACTATTCCAGACAGAGATGAATGATACATGATTTCTGACGAGTGAATTAGCGCGAGATCACAGTTGAAAGAATTAATATATCAGTTGCCTCAGTCTCCGTCCAGCGTTTGGTATTTTCTTTTAACTATGGCGAGATGAGGTTTCTACGTCATAAGAGGGTCCGTTTTCAGATGGTACTATTATTTATGTCTAAAAATTGAACATTCCAGTAAATTTTTCGATCGAATTATGTCGTCAATCATTATTTATGTATGAAAGGATCATTATAAACATGGTTTGAGTTAAAAGTTCTGCCAAGGTGTACACGCCCATTCTACAAGGTCCCAAGGAAAAAAAACGCATTTTCGGGAAATATATCTTTCGCTGGTAGTTTATGAAGAGCCAGCTGATCTATTTTGTTTTTAGTTCTTGTCACACAAACCTATTCGAGCTTTTCTAAACATTATTCTAGTGTTTTGGATCATAAAGCTTGTTCCCTGATTCAGTATCAAAATTATGTAGGCGCTTGTTTGAAGGCAACATCCAACTTTTTTTTCTATAAAACATTTTTATCTGATGGCATGTCATAATGACAACGTTATGTCACTCAATTTTGATGACATAAGGAAGCTCATTATGGTACTAAGTACTATAATGAAATTCTATAAGGAAAACATGTAATGGTTTGATCAAAAAAGTTTATTCAAAATGCATAACTATGTACAAAACTATTTATTATAAATGGTAAAAGAACAATTACTACAATTTGTAATATTAATATAATGGCAAAGCACAGCTCACTCACCTACTAATATTTGAAACTACACAATACTTACTCCTTTAAAAATAGTTGCCATTGTGACATGTCGAAAATGCAGTTTTCAATTTTTCAAAAATGTATTGATATAAATGCCATCAGATAAAATTTTGTATGTAATACACGAATCATAAACAATCATTATGGCACACGCCGTGTTATCGGACTCGGCTACGCCTCGCCCGATAACATTCACGACTTGTACCATAATGATCGTCTTTATGATCCTTATTACATAAATAACTATTTTGTCGACCACCGAGGTGGGAAGTGATTCATTCCTGTCGTGAAATTAGTTAGTTAACCGAGACGCAAAGCATCTCGAGACAGGAATGTAACTTCCTACCGAGGTTTGTTTCACAACCATTATATTTCTACCAAAATTAATAAATCTCCGTTTCGTTCTGAACATACCTAAAATATTACATAGATTGGGGAGAGAAGTGAGGGCGGGAAGTAGAGGTGTGTAATGTGACACTTCCCAACCTTCAATGATGTCAGTAATGACAACATAACATATATGGTTGTGAATAATAGTTATTTATGTATCAAAGGCGTGAAATAGGCTTTTCTGGACCGCAGCGTGTAAGTAATAGACCGAGCGATAGCGAGGGCTATATTCACACGCCTAGGTCCATAAAAGCTTGTTACGCCCGAAATACATACAACATATTATGCACGACCTGTATATATTTGATATCTCATGTAGGTATCTCTTCACCCCTCAAGCACAATAAAAATACATCACGGTTGCAGTGAGACTGTATTGTATCCATATCGCAAATACAATTAATCAAGAAGTATGGAATCAACGTTACCATGGCAACTCAGTCAATTTTTCGAAATAGGAATTAATAGGCCAGTAGCCATATTAACTGTCAATTTGTGTAATTATACAGAAGACAACAAATCCAAATATATCCATAACTAACTGTTCTGATTGTATTATAAATATTAAGTTATAACTCGTTATTTATGTTAATTGATTCGTTTTATTATTGTTAATGAAGTTTTGGGTTTGATCATATAATTTTGCATTACAGAAATATAAAGAAAACTTCAATATTCAAATGATCACTCCTGTATAATTCAGATCTATTTTTCCAATCATTCTGCATTAATTGCAACCATTGGAATCTAGATTTCTATCGAAAGTGACATTAGCTTTACCACCTGCTCAATGACTTTATCGCCCGCCGGGCGGTAAAGTAGTCCGCGGGCGCTAAAGTGCCACTTTACGCCCGCAAACCCGGGCGGTAAAATACTACTTTACGCCCGGTCGTGCATAAACATATTTTACGTTCTAATTTCTGAACGAAGAACCGACTATTTCCGAAGGCAAGTACTTTTCGTCCGCAGACACTAACTTTTCGTCCGCAGACACTAACTTTTCGTCCGCAAACAGAATGTTCAGTAGATCTCCTGATTTGCATATTGATCTACTGAAACATTTCAGTATCCACTGAGCAATATTTCGACAATTGATTATTATTATTATAATAACCTATATACACTCACCGGCAAAAAAAACCGGCACCAAAAAATTTAGTCAAGTTGTTCGCCCTGTAACTTCTTTAGTTCTTGTCGGATTTTGGTGAAATTTTGATCAAATCGTAGATTCATGTTCCGAAATGTTAACCTGAATATGAATTCCCAAAAAAGCTGATAGCATGGTCATTATACAGGGAAAAACAAGAGTTACTCATTTACCCATAACTTCTTAACGCCCTGTGGCTGAAGTGAGTGATTGAACTCCTCTTCATTATGTCTTGGATTGAAGAGTATTCTTTTCTGATCACAATAGTTCTTTATTCACGTCGATATCTCATTTTTTAGGAAAGATACGAGGGTTTTAAGAAAGTAATAGAAGTTATTCAAGTTTTATTAACAATAATCAGAACGTAGATACACCCACACAAAAAAACCTTAATTACAAAAAACAAACGGAAAGTAGATCTCCTAGATGTATTCAATACCGAGTATGCCCTCCCCGAGCTTGAATAACAGCATTTAATCGCCGTGGCATCGAGTCCCAATCAGCACAAATACGTCTTATGGACGTTTTAAAAACGTCCACTCTGGACATTCAGGACGTTTTGGGGACGTCCATTTCCGGACGACGGACGTCTTATGGACGTTTTGGGGACGTCCATTGTTAATAATCAGGATGTTTTGGGGACGTCCAGTTTAGGTCCAGACTAGGACCTTTTTGGTATGAAAAATGGACGTATTGAGGACATTCAGATAATATTGATTATTCATTTTCTGACCCATGAAGAGTGAAATACTTGAATATTAGTAAACATTTATTCGCAAACAATAATATGAACAGAGATTTAGGTAGTTATGTTTCAATTTCACTCTTCCATATCGTATTTCAGCAGCTGCACCACTAAAAACGTAGCGTGATTCATCCAGTTACGCAGGCGCGATGATGTCTTTTTCTGATTGGCAGCCTTCTGCTGTTGTCTTCTTCACTGGATCTGTAAATAATAATAATATTCAATAACATCTTTTGTGAATACCATGAACCATAAACACACACCCACTTTCAACGTTTAGTAGTCAGTATACTTCATTATTTTTATTCCATTGAGAACTTATTGCAAACATAAACTGATTCTTAGGTAGGTACCTATGTATAATCTCTTTGAACCTTGCACGAAATATATTATGTTTCAACTATATACAAAAATATAAACTTTTGTAGATGATGGAAATAGGATTAGGTAGAGCTTTGCATGAAATCAAATTATATAGAAAGGTATCTAATGTTTTCAACTCCAGATTCGATGTTCTTACTCAAGCACCTTCAAGTGAATGAAAATAAAACGATAGCGTCGATAGCCATACTTGCCTTCATGCTGCTGTTAGCACAAAACATCTCAATAGAAGTCGAGTTCGAAGTTCACCAGTTGAAAGATGATATCCGCGAAGAATTCACTTATTCACTGCTTTTTCAGTCAAATAACCCGAAAAGTTCAGAATGTCCTTGGACCTGAATCACAGTTTAATCGGCACTCGGCAGTGGTCAACTGACGAACGCCATCTTCCCATTTCGTTTCACGTAACACGCACAGTGTTGCCGGATGAAAATTTGTCGGAGCAGTAGATGGGTGAGAAAAAAACAGTAGATTATCAAAACTGAACAGAAGATCTTGATTATCATCATAATTTGCTATTATAAATGAAAGAACATAGTCACCTATATGATAAACGAAAAAAAAAAAAACATGTTCGGTCTCTATTATACCTAATAAAAATCGAACGAAGAATAACAAAAAATAATGAAATAAAATATGAAATTTGTAAAAACCGCAAACAGATTGAAAATAAGAGCTAATTTTTACTAATCAGACTGAATATGATAGTTGCAGTATATTTTTATCATAGATCTTCTTACTGTGATGTCCCATTCATTTTTCATTGTTGCATATTAGGTAGTTACGTCATATCAAAACATGACCAATCAGACCATTGCCTTGAATAGTTGAACAATGGAACGGAGACAAAAACAGTAGATCTATTGCTAAAATAGTAAGTCTGGCAACGCTGAGCACGCATGCGTTCTACGGTTGCTTTACATATTCGGTGATTCAATCAAATCTCATTATAAAAGCGCGGCTTGTATGAATACTTCAGTGTGGATTTAAGAATGTTCGAACTGTATATGTATGTATTATGTGATTGAAGTAATATAAACATAACTATATAAGTAGGTACAAATCAGTTGAGATCATCAATATTTCAAATTTATAATATTAATAATAAAATGAAATATATTATATTGATACAGCTGATATACATATAATATATTTCTTGACATCATTCATGTCCATATTCAAATCAATAATTCCAATTTTGAAATTAATAAATACCTACCTACTTATATTAATTTAAACTCATATACCGTGAGAGTCTGTGAATTGGACGTTTTAAAGACGTCTTTTTCTGGACGTCCGGAGTATGTCCAATAATGGACGTCTTAAAAACGTCCATTAAAGGTCCTGGACGTTCAGACCAAAAATGGACCTGAAATGGACGTCTTCGGGACGTCCCGTGCTGTCTGGGGTTGATCAGATTTCTCAAGCAGTCTTGAAGAATTGCCTCACATTCTTCTTGAAGGACGATTCGTAGCTCTTGAAGAGTCTCTGGCAATGCCGGACGTAGACGAATGCGCCTCTGTAGTTCATCCCAAAGATGCTCTATAGGATTGAGATCCGGGCTTCATGCTGGCCAGTCAAACCTTAGAATTCCGACCTCATTCAAATACTCGGTTATGTGATATATTCACCCTGTGTGTTTATTGATAATGGAGTTTGTCAGATGTTATATAAAATTTGTCAAGTTGTGTCACATCAATCTTCGTATGTATTTTGGATTTTCTGCTGGAATATAATTTATATACACTGAAATTGCCTTATTTGCCGAGTCCACCACACTGGCGACGAGTTAAATGGACAACCAGAACCAGGACAAGACATACGAAAGATGTCGACGACTGGCACAATAGGTATTATGAGAGAGTTCAATGCAGTGAACGATAGTTGGATTGTATACCAGGAACAGCTGGAAATGTTCTTTGATATCAATGGAATCAATGATAGGGAAGCAAGCAAGCGAAAGGTTTCGGCTCTTCTCAATTTAATTGGTCCAGATACCTACAAAGTTCTAAGGGATCTCTGTACTAAGAAAATGCCGAAAGATAAATCATATGAAGATTTGTGCAAGCTTCTTAAGATTCATTTTTCTCCAACCACTTCTGTGTATAGGGAAAGGAAGGAATTTTTCGAGTCTAAGCAAGAAGATGGGGAATCAGTTAATGCATGGTATACTAGAATCCACAATTTAGCGTCTAACTGCGAATTTGGAAATTTCTTAGACCAATACCTGAAGGATAAGTTTATTTGCTCTATGAGAAAAGGGTCGATTAGAACTTCTTTGGAAAGAATCTTGGAGCTATAGCAATGATGAAAGAAGCTTCGGCAGTAAAGTTAGAATCTACCGGAATCAATGTGTTGAAACATAGCAAGAAGGTAAACTTCAGACTAAAGTCAGCTGACGAAAAGAAGCATTTCACACAGAAATCCATGTCTCAACATCAGGGTAAATGGAAGTGTAAAACTTGTGGGAATTTCCATACAGGAGAACAATCCTGTAATATTCTTCTTATACATGTAATATTTCCCGCAGAGTAGGACATTTAGCCAAGTGTGTGAAAACAAACAGAATTCATTAGAAGTAGATACTGAAGAAGTCGAAGTAGAGTTTGATCATGTAGATATTTTCAATATCAATTTTGATGACACAAATCCAATTTATATTGATGTTTCTGTCAACGATGTCACCTTATCGATGCAGCTAGCCAGTGGAGCAGGAGTTTCTGTAATTTCTCAAGATTGTTATCAGAATCTGTTGTCTACTTGTACAATCAGGAATAGTAATATCAATTTGAGAGGTTTTTCAGGGAGTGTTATCAAACCAATTGGTTACATCGAGGTAAGGATGGAATATCAAGGGATCGTGTGTGAAAATTTCATACTATACGTAATCAACAGTCAGAATAGAAATCAGAATCTATTGGGTCGAGATTTATTTCGTGTAATTAGGTTACCATTTGGTGTTTCACCAGCTAGTGCCCTATTCCAGAGAACAATTGAATCTTTATTGAAAGGAATACATGGTGTAGTCAATTTCTTAGACGATATCATTGTTACTGGAAAAACTTTAGCCGAGCACGAAATAAATCTAGTGAAAGTTTTCAGCAAATTGAAGGACGCTGGATTGAAGGTGAAGTTATCTTAATGTGCATTTTTCCAGAACGAGATTACTTATCTGGATCATACTATAAGTAGAGTAGGTCTGAGAAAAAATAAAGATAAAGTCAGAGCAATCCTAGATGCACCAAAACCAACAGATAAAAGTCAAATCCAGAGTTTTGCTGGAATGGTGAATTATTATAGACGATTTGTTCCTGACTTAGCCTCAGTGATGTCTCCTACATATAAATTACTCAAAAAAGATAGTGAAAATACGTGGAATACTGAATGTGATGTAGCTTTCGACAAGATAAAGGGAATAATTGCATCTGATAATGGTCTTGTGCATTTCAACCCCAATTTGCCCATAGTTTTGTCAACTGGCGCTTCACAGTATGGTATTGCTGGTGCCTTGTCACATAGACTGAATAATGGTGATTTGAGACCAATTGGTTTTGTCTCGCGAACTCTCATGCAAGCTGAGAAAAATTATTCCGTTATTGACAAGCAGGCTTTAGCAATTTATTGGGGAGTGAAAAAGTTTTCTCAATTTTTAGTTGGTCATAAATTCTGTATCCAAACAGATCATAAACCGCTTTGTCTATTTTTGGGGAGCATAAAGGTATTCCTATTATGGCTGCTAGTAGACTCCATAGATGGGCAGTATATTTATCAAATTTTTCTTTTAGAATTGAGTTCGTGAAAGGTTCTGAAAATAAAGTTGCTGATATGCTTTCACGGCATCCTATCAATATTAAATTTGTTTCAGAGGATTATGAAAGTCATTCTGATTATTTAAATTTATCAATTTCAGATGGGTTACCTATAGACCATCATAAAATTGCAGTTGAAACGCGTAAAGATATAATCTTATCGAAGGTTATTTCATTTATAATGAATGGTTGGCCAGAAAATGTAAATGATGATAATTTGATACATTATTTCCGAAAAAGACATGAATTAACTTGCGAACAAAATTGTATTTTATGGGGTTATCGTGTGTTGATTCCATCAAAATTGAGGAATCAGTTATTAGAAGAGCTGCACTCTAGTCATTTAGGTGTTGTCAAAATGAAGTCTATTGCTAGGTCTTATTTCTGGTGAGCAGGATTAGATAAGCAAATAGAGTCTATGTGTAGATCATGTCGAGCTTGTTTACTAACTTCAAATTATCCCACGAAAGCGACTTTGATACCTTGGACTAAATGCACGAGACCATGGCAACGAATCCATATTGATTTTTTAGGACCTATTAAAAACAAAATTCACTTTATTTTGGTAGATGCTTTTAGCAAATGGCCAGAGATTTTTCAAATGGATAAAATGACCGCGGAAGCTACAATACATAAACTGAGGGAAACATTTTCGCATTGGGGAATACAGGAAGTTTTAGTTTCTGATAACGATCCAGCATTCGTTTCGATTGAGTTTCAAAATTTTTTGAAAAAGTATGGTATAAAGCACAAAACTATCGCTCCTTATTATCCATCAACGAATGGAGCAGCTGAAAATTCGGTTCGTAATTTCAAGAAAGGGGTGAAAGCCGCTTTAACAGATACAAAAAATAGTAGAACGTCAAGTGATATTTTGGTGTGCAGATATTTACTTAACTACCGGAATTCAGTTCACTGTACAACCAATGAAACCCCAGCGATGTTGATGTTAGGGAGGAAATTAAGAACTGTGTTTGATTTGGTAAAACCTGACCTGAACAAGATAGTTGAGGATAGTCAGAATGCGCAGCATAGCAATTATAAAGCTGAAGATCGTGAGGAGTTTAAGGAGGGGGATGAGGTAGTGATAAGAGATTACAGAAATAATAGGAAAATTTGGTTAGAAGCAAAGATATTTAAGGTTTCAGGAAAAAGGAACTATTTATATGTGTGTATTAAAGGATGGTACATACTGGAGGAGGCATGTAGATCAAATTAAAAAAATGTATAACACTTTTCCCCATCAAGTTCATTCACCTGTTACCAAAAGCCATGATCGCAATGTCCTTATATACCTGGTACTTCATTTAAAGTTAGTGATTCTGAAGAATTACATAACTCTAATGATAATGATGCATCTGAAGTGGTTCATTCAGATCCTAAGTCTGATATTATTACACATTCACCTGATATTCCATCCTATACTTGTTTGAGACCAACAAGAAATATTGTCAAACCTGTAAGGTATGGAACATGATTCGACTATTATTAGTTTGGTATATATTAGAATCTTGTGGGGAAGGAATGTGATGTATTCACCCTGTGTGTTTATTGATAATGGAGTTAGTCAGATGTTATATAAAATTTGTCAAGTTGTGTCATATCAATCTTCGTATGTATTTTGGATTTTCTGCTGGAATATAATTATATACACTGAAATTGCCTTATTTGCTGAGTCCACCACAGGTTACAATTCGAGCAACGTGTGGTCATGCATCAAGACAAAGCAGTCTCCAATAAAATGGGGATATGGGATGACAGCTTCTTGTAAAATATCCTCCACATATCTGTGGGCGTTCAAAGCACCATTTTCCACAAATACGTGGTCGGTATGTCCTTCTGTAGAAATGCCTGCCCACGCCATAACTGAACCTCCGTTGAAAGATACCCGTTCAGAGATAGTGCAGTCCGCGAATCGCTCGTTTTGTCTTCTCCATACTCTTTCTCGACGATCAGGTGATCGCAAACAAAAACGTGACTCATCGGTGAGAAGATCCTCTTTCCTTTGTCGAAGTGTCCAATTTGCATGTAACCGTGCAAACTGTAGTCGTGTTCTACGATGCCCAGCTGCGGTCCTGTAGCAGGTCTCCTCGATACCGAACCATATTCTCCAAGCCTCCGCCTGATGGTTCTTTCACTAACATCAACACCTCGAACAGTGTGCAATTCATGTTGAAGCTGAACAGCTGTTTTTCGGCGATTTCTGATCCTGATCCTGATCCTGATCTAAGCGCAACAAAACGATCATCAACCCTACTTGTTGCTCTTTTTTTTCCGGATCCAGCACGCCTTTCGAATCTGCCAGTCTCCAGAAAACGATTCCAGACAAATTGAACTGCAGTTCGAGGTATTCCTAATGTTCGAGACACATAACGTTGACTGTGACCATTTTGAAGAAAAGCTACCACTTGAGCAACATCCGCAACAGTTAACGCCATTATTATTACCCCAAAACTGTTGTTTTTCTTTTTAACAACAATAATGACATGCCACCGTGAATCACGAACTGAAACAAAAGGTGCTGATTTGTATTATTGATCAACTGTTAAAATCACTCCAGACAATTGTCCAAGCCTGCTATTTTATTTTAAATAATCGAGGGTGACCAGTATTTTTCTGAAGGTAGAAGTGAAGTGTCAATCGACAGCAATTTTCGAAGGAAAGTATACCAAGAAAACAATGTGGAACTAAGCCATATTGATTTTAAGATGTTTTTTCCAAGTTGTCGATCGATAAGTTTATGTACGTTCGGATGATTGTTAATATAAAACTTGAATAACTCCATACTTTCTTAAAACCCTCGAATCTTTTCTGAAAAATGAGATATCGACGTAAATTAAAAACTATTGTGATGAGAAAAGAATACTCTTCAATCCAAGACATAATGAAGAGGAGTTCAACCACTCACTTCAGCCACAGGGCGTTAAGAAGTTATGGGTAAATGAGTAACTCTTGTTTTTCCCTGTATAATGACCAAGCTATCAGCTTTTTTGGGAATTCATATTCAGGTTAACATTCCAGTACATGAATCTACGATTTGATCAAAATTTCACCAAAATCCGACAAGAACTCAAGAAGTTACAGGGCGAACAGCTTGACTAAATTTTTTGGTGGCCGGTTTTTTTGCCGTTGAGTGTATTACCACTTATCTTTAGTTACCCAAATACACTTTAAATAGCATAATATTTCGGCACATTCTGTTTAAATTAATTTCACAAAATGAGTCATGAAAGTACATATAGGTATTAATGATTTTTATAAACCAATAAAGGACAATACTTTTTTTGATTCAGATCAAATTCAATTTCTTATATGCCTACCTCTGTTATAATAGTTGTTTCTGTCTGTTCGTTTGGAAGGCGAAGTAATGGAATGTGCCAAACCAACCATGGGCGTACCATTGATTTCTGCTTCTGGGCTTGACCAACGATAAATCGGAAAACATTTGTAATTCAGCGGTGAATTCAGCTCGCTCATATCATATCATTTTCAGTTGCATATTCGAAGTGTCTTTGGAATAAGATTGCTGTCAACTATGAAAGCAATTCATGGTTGTTTCGGTGTTGTTGAAACACCAGAGATGTCCTGCCTTGATTGTTAGAAAACAATCGTCCTAACTGTATAATCGTATGCGAAAAGATAACGTAACGTGAAGGTATTAGTGAATAATTTTAACATTATACAGAGAAGTGCACAATAAACGGCCAGTGCTGTATCTTCCTAATCATTCTAGATCAGATTTCGAAAATGTGGATAGCAAGTATACCAAATTGCTCATTCATTGACAAAACTATTTTTATTCTATCACTTCCGATTTCAACGGAAATGACCCCAACTTTCGATATTCAAATGGGACACCCTGTATTGTATTCCATAATCGGTAAGAGATTATTATGACGAAATCAACGATACCAGGTTCGATAGGGTTATTTCAGATGATCACGAAGATATTTGCGTTCGAAATTTCCATATGTCAATTGGTGTGACTTAGCACCATCAAAACTCATTTCTATGTCACACTCATTGAGCCTTCGTCATCGTTTGAAATAACCCCATCGAACGCGGTATCCTCGAATCCGTTATGATAAGCCCTTACAATTCATGGAATAAAATGCAGGGTGTCCCATCTAGAAATCAAAAGTTGCGGTCGTTTCTAGTGGAACAGAAAATAATGGACCATGCAGATATTGTTTTGTCAGTGGATGAGCAATTTGGTATACTTGCTGCCCACCAATTCTAGAAATCCGATCTAGAATCAATCAGAAGATACAGCAGTGGCCGTTTTTTGTGCACTTCTCTGTATATTCCAATATGACAGGCGTGAGTAACACAACGGTATAGAGAATATTGAGAGGAAATAAAACAAATAGAAATATTTAGGCTCCGTAAAAGCATAATTATTGAAATGGGGGATAATAATTCTGATGAATTTGATACAAATGGTGTTCGTCGTTTCGAAAAACAAGTACCTATATGTGATTATTGTGAATATAATAAAAGTCCTTATGAAATACTATCAATACAGGGAACTATCGATATGAAATAAATAGGTATGTGACGAAAAGTCGACTAGAGTGTACAACATCATTATATGATTGTACCTTTCAATGCAGTCAAAATATTGGAAAAACAAAATCAGACTTCAAAGGAAAAGAAACAGTTCTTTTGGGGCCTCATTTAATTTACTAACTATTTGGTACGTAATGGCACTTTCTCAATAAGATGATAATTATGGTGTGTGGGTGACCGAGTATTTTAATTTTTTTTGCATATTTCAGTATCTTTGGTAGAAGTCTCTGGTTTATCAAAGTGGAGTGAAATCAAAACTATACTAAATAATTACCTCCTATGTGAGTAGCAGATCAATCAACAGGGCTACATGTTTCGGAAATATATATGACTATCATCAGCCATACATCTAATGATTATAGTCCTATAATTACTTGGAAGTAAAGTAAATGAGTACATGAAACACATGGATTAATGATAATATACCCACATGAGAATGATAACAAGTTGCTATAGATATTACCTAATGAAATTGAAAATGGTGATAGTTTTCATTTTATCCCCAAGCCTCAACAATATCAAGGCGGAAACCAGCTTTGAGAACTGTCAGGCACACATCAGCGATAACTCGAAATATTATAAAAACGTGTCCATTTTGCTCAACACAAGGCAGTTCGGAAAGCGTACTAACATGTGTCACGAATCACAAGTCAATGAAAAAGGCATTAAAAATACCAATCTTCACAACTAACGTTGATCCCATGCTATGTTATCTTCCCTACGCCCATGAAAACTCGGAGTGCTTATTATTTCCTTTGACTTAATTAGGCCGGCGAAGCGGCGCGTTTGTCGGCGAAAGGCCTGCCCCAGCCGCGCGTTTGTCGGAAATTCGGAGCTCCTCGTAGTCCGTACTTCGTTGTATTAGAGCGACAAAATCGACTCTACCCAGAAAAAGGTTATACGTATAATTCATGAAATATCAACGCCGCTCTAGTGGTTACTCTGGAAGATTTCTCTTTGAAAATTTGCGACAACATTCCATTGCCACATTCCATTACTTCACCTTTTAAACGAACAGACTATTTTCATTTGTTATGTATTTCTGTTGTTCATGTTTACGATTCGTTCCAGTTTTTTATATAGGTACTCAAATCTTATAAGTAATTAAAAATAGGTTACTTTTCTGTTTACTGAAAGTACATCGGTACATATTGTTTTGACGTCATGAATTTATCTCATTATAATTGTTTGGAATTCGTATAGCATGAAGATCTTGAACAGATCTATCGAAATCTTCTGAATTTTCGACAAGATATTTACTGATGATGGCCCAGGCAACCAGAAGACGTTCCAGTGACGTCTTTTTTACATCACTTGAATTACCAAGGTGACGTCAGTAGTTGACGTTGCATTGACGTGATAATGACGTGAATAAGTCACAGCCCAATGACGTCATAATGACGATTGAATTTGGCGATGATACGTGAAAAAGATTCCTTTAACATGGTGTAATTAACAACTCTAGCCTCTGACATAGACTACAGAAGATAAACTATAAGACAGTTCACTCGTTCATTTTTCGACTTCTAAGAGATCTCGCCGCAACCTAGCCGACCGCTGGATTCTGCCGGCTAACGACTGCCGGGGCCTTTGAAATCGCAATCTAATTAGCTGTCAACCGACCGCAACCGTTTGGCGGTGCAATGATTTATAGAAAAGCAAAAAATGCAATGTTGGGCTGTACCGACAAACGGATTTCACTAAGTGAACTATCTTCTAGAATTCAGTAATCTTTGCCTCTGATGACATTATATAATATTGATTATGCATTGTTGACTCTGCTTGGTGGGTCCCTCCTGTGTCATGTTCATTCATCGCCTATTCAGCAGCGCTAAGGATGTTGGCGAATTTTGCTTCACTTTGTTGAATAATCTTTATTGATGCATTCTTTGTCTCCCAAAAAAAATCTAAATAGCAAATTATTGAAAAAGTTCCAAAATGACGAAGCTCACCAAATTGGTACGTTACACAGACGTGATTTTCAGACGTCATAGATACGTCACTGCAATGTCATAAGTGTAACGGTTTAGATATAGGTATACCTAGACAATCATCTGTATATATACATAGCTTGTTGGTTTCCGAGATATACAGTGTGTCAAAGTTTTTTAGAAAAAGTTTTCTCCTACTTTTCGGGTATATTAATAATTCCAATGAAACTTGCATGTTGAATTGCTTTCATGAGTTATACTTCTGTTTCACATGATAATATATAAGTATACATGGTTTAGAGAAGGTCTGGGAAAAATGGACGTCGACAGGACGTCCCTGCAACGTCATAAAACTGACGTCTTCTTTTACCCATCTAAGTGACGTTCACTCGACGTCGAAACGATGACGTGATTATAACGTCATAGAAAGTACGTTATAGTGACGTCATAAATTGGTGTGTGACGTCTCTGACGAAAAATCACCTATTAGGGACGTCACAGTGACGTGATCATTCGTCATATGGTTGTCTGGGGAAATATAAATCGAACTGACAACCCTGGTCCGCGCAGAGAGTGAGTGGACAACAACTGTCATTTGCTGTTGTCAAATGGATTAATCTCGAAATCAGATAGATTTCACGTGTGAATAGGACCGTAATGTGAATAGGTGTGTTCGAGGTCGACGAACAAATTTATTATGCACTACGGCCAAAAAGTGTCTATTATCGCCTGATTGATTCATTTGCAGACTCGACTATAATGTATAGTGATTCGTCCTCGGTACATAAATAACTATTTTCACAAACGCTTGGTTACCAATCCATAGAGCGTTGAAAATTTCAGATTTTTTTTCGTCTATTTTTCTCCATAACTCCTAAACATGTTGAGATATTGTGGAGACCTGGATAACTTCGGACACAGAGAGAGAATGGACAGCTTCATTTCTCCCGCCGCGTTAACATTATGTTGATTCTATTTCTTGCCTAAAAGTTCTCAATTTCCAAGAACTTATTATAATCTCAAAAAGTTCAAAAACATTTTAACTCCAACTTCCTTTATCTATCTTCCCTGGGTACGCACGATGTTCTTCGAACATTATAGGGATTTCCTTTCGTGTGCACCAAGCGATAAAAAAATCCTCAATAGCAATCTGATCGTAGACACCGACACAGCAGACTTTACAAGATAGTAGAAAAATAATTAATGAATAATTCGTTTCAGTGAGTCTGGATGTAATATTGATATTGTTGATATCATGAGGTATATTTTCACACTGGAGATCTCTATTAATCTGATCGTTTGTCAGATGATTCTTAGATTTACATAATTCAATGAACAGTGCTTGATTTTGATGATCATGGCTTTTTTTCTTGTTTATATTTCGTATACATACTAGGTAGACAAGGAGAAGGAGCGAGTAACTAGAACCTATATGTGTGTTCATTAGGTAAATTTTGTAGAATTCAATTTCTTTCTTGAAAAATTCAGATATAACAAATAACGAGCATGGTGGAGTTTGAAAACCCTGTCATCAACGTTTCATCTCACTAACTTTAGTCATAAATATCTGCAGAGCTATCAGCAAGCAACCGAAATCTGGTAGCTTTCATGACTAATGCCAATCAAACTATAGTGGAATGATTCCTAAATAAGTTTGAGAAGGAAAAATTATTCGCTCTTGAGTTTTATATTGAAGGAATAACGAATTTCTCAATGTTGATGTACTTTCAATTATCTCCATCAGGAACTTGGTTCGTTGTTCTCTGGTTTAAGAAATAATGGACATATGCACTGTATCCTTTTATTCCTCAGTATTTTCTGTTGAAATCAGAGTACTGTAAAAAGCCATGCAAAAGGTACGATTTATCATGTACTAAAGTTTATTAGCAATACCAAAAATCTGTGTTCAATTTATTTTTTAGGAATATATAGAGTTGTTTGTAAAAAAGTGTCCAAAGGATCACCCAGGTCTCCCTTCCTTGGTCTATTCACATTTTTAGTGCAAGATGAGAAACTATAGATATTTTTTCGCGAGTTCCCGTTGATCAGCCACCGGTAATAGAGCGGTTATACCCCCACCAAAAAATAAACCGAAGGCCGTTCATCCTTTGATTCCTCACGAAAATGAACCGGTTAACCGTTCAGATTTCTGTCAGCTGGGGTTTTTGTATTCGATCAAAATAAATTGACAGTTGCATTTTGATTGCATGATCGTTGGCTCCGGCCGCTCCGGTAGCTCAACAAAAATCATCTCAAAATGTTCCCAACAGTGCTGTCAATGATTGATGATTTTTTGGTGGTGTTCTTCCATTACTTGATTTGAAAAAAGGAGTAGTAGGTATCTCAAAAATCGTTCGAATAATTATAAATATGTTTACTTCTAATAATAACATAATACTTTGAAAATAATGATACAATGTCACTTGTCAATTACTATTACCGCCAGTAACCATGCCCACAGATGCGGGACCTAAAACAGTTTCCGCTTGAAAAATTGTGACGCCACTGATGACGTCATTATCATATACTCCCCTATTACCGTTATGACGCGAAAATGCAACGGGAACTGAATATCTGTTGCCGGTAAATCAACGGGATCTCGCGAAAAAATACCTTATATCATCATAATAAACGCAGGATAGTTCGAAAAATTTAACGCTCTGTATTAATTTATTGATAATGTATCTGATCTGTTTCACCCATGCAGAAGACGTATTGACCCACACGTGACAAAACAACCTCGTTTTGTATAACGCCAATTATGATTATTAGTATTCAATTCTATCGGCACGGATTTCTGTATCACAATTTTCATCGTCTGATTCAATCATAAAATAGTCATACGAATAATACAACTCGTGACATTATTTTTCCTGGAATGTTCCAAAACTAGATGCTTACGGCTCAATAGTTTTTATAAAACAATGTCACTTATGTGATATTATTTTCATACCTATACCATCGTTACCTCACATGTGGTATTACATGATGAAAATACACCATTTAAATCTTGATAGGTACTGGAATTTTTTTAACACCCTGTATTTTTGTATCTGATTATTTAATCACAGTCCTCAAAACTTCATTTTGTTGTTTTAGCTTGCAAAGTTTAGCAGAATCTGCGGACACAGACATGACTTCGGCATCACCCGGTATGGTTCCAGTTGCACCCGAAGTGGAAATGTCAAATTTATCACCATTCAACAAGAAAAAAAGATTTAAATGAATTAAGTTGATATTATTCATATATATGTATGCTGTTGTGAATTCTACAATCTTATCAGTTTAATATAATTAAGAGAAGGAAAACAATTTGAAAAATGCGATGTAAAGAAAAAATAAATCTCTCGGCAAATGTGCCAGCTTATGTTCTTAATATACGTTTTAACACATTGATTGCCAAGCCCATATCTGGAGTTTATCCCACGGGGCCAAAGGTACATTTTAGTTCCATTCATGAATTTTCACTTCCAAAAATCAAGTTTGACCCTTAAAAGTCATTATTGATTTTTTTTTCATCCATTTTGTTTGTTTTTCGATGTCATTCATATATGAATGACGTGGCCTCCCATGTTAGCCTAAAGAGTTATTTCACCACGCTGGGCCACGTCATTCAAATATGTATGACGAATATGATGATTGTTTTTTTTCTACTAGCGTGCGGAAAAAAAAACACTTTTCCGCACCCATTTCAGTGTTGAAAGAGTCATTTTTCCCCACTAGTGCGGAAAAAACTCTCCACAGTGAAATGAGTGCGGAAAAGAGGAATTTATTTTTCCGCACGCTAGTAGAAAAAATAGTGTACCTAACACATGCGGAATAGTATCACTTTCCGCACTTGTTAGGTAAACTACTATTTTTCATTATTATGTAATATTAGTTTTACTGTTTTTACGATGAATAAACCTTTTCATATATGATTTTTGTATTTTATTGTCTTGCATCACGATCTATCAAAATTTGCTCTGGCCAAATATGCCTGTGACTTCCTTGGAGGCCACACATTCATATCCCCATCTGAATTGCATTGGCTATCATTCATATTCGTATGACACGGCCTCACAACAAAAATATGTCGTCATACATATATGTATGACGCGGCCTAAACGGAAGTGGTAGTGTCATTCACATATGTATGACGTGGCAATCAATGTGTTTAAGGACCACTTCAATGTGAAAAATGGTTTTAATAATGCCCCCAACTCAAATCGTTTGAGACGTTCCATTTTATTGTAATTAAGGTGTCGTCCATTTTAATTTTCGACAGATAACAACCCGAGTCTGACCTACCTGACAGTCTGATATTACCAACCTTGAGAAATTTCAAGTTACGAATAGTAATATAGAAGCTACTTTGATATAATGCATTTGAAGACACAAAATAAAAACACATTTCTTCCTAAAATGGGCGACTAAACTGGTATTGAATTTTTCATAGTCAAAAATTATACTGTGTTTGACAGGTCTCAAGAGGTTCTACATAGGATTCAAATATGTTTTTCTCCGATTGGCAGCAAATATTAATTTTGCTGACACATATCAATCAGCAAAGTATTACTTTTTCTGCCTAGGCAGCAAAGTGGGTACTTTATTGCTGCCTAGGCAGCAAAGTGGTCACTTTGCTGATTGATATGTATCAGCAAAATTAATAATCCATAAATCGTTTATAATTTCCTTCATATTTCATCCGAGACTTCTCCGGCAACAAATTCAACTCTATATTTTTTGCCACCTTCCTTATTTCTGGGGGTGTAAGTACTTCCAGGTCGCTATCACTGTCCATTATATAAAAATTTAAATATACCGCATTTTTCGCACAACTGTCAGAAATTTCATGAATTGTCAAACTGTAATTATTATGGACATTTCCATAGCAACCAGCCATTCCAACAACTGCGATTTTTATCAAATATTATTTTAATTGAACACTACAGGAAAAATAAAGAGATATATATCATTATAAACAATCGGAGTAAAAACTATATGTTCAACTCGGCAGCAACGTACTACTTTGCTGCCTAGTTAAACAAATAACTATTAGTTGCAAATTATGAGCAAAGGCACTGTTCGGACAGACCCTGTTATCCCGCTACTTGATATACATGTTGATGACGTCAGCTATTAATATTGCTTACGACGTCTCGTATTCGTAGAACTATCATCAATTTTTGTTTTTTCGAATACGTTCCTCATAATTTTTTCACAGATTCTGAATGCTTTTTTCATTCTGAATGCAATTATGTATTGCACAAGGTGATCTTAATGTGTTTCGACCTATTTCTATTCATCATCAATGTTTCTTCGAAATTTCGAAGGAAAATGCCATCAGTTTCACTTATTTCTAATCATCTAGTGTCAAACATTGATAGATTACCCTAATAACATAATAACATATGTAAGACGTCGTAGAAACATCCATATGGGATGATAGGAAAATCTCTGGAAAATCCCTATTTTCCTTGGGACATTCTTGGGATGTTGCTGGCAACACCCGTGTCAGCATTTGCGATGTCTTATAAACATCCCATCAGAATGTTTGTGGGATGATACGACGGGATGTACCAGAGACATTCAGGGTACTTGATATGGAACATCTTAAAGAAACTTTTATATAGGATGTTTTTTGTGTGATGGCAGTAATGGATGACACGGTATGAATTATTTTCAATCTGAAATCCTGAAAATGGCCGACCTATTTCCAGATATCAAGTTACAATCCGGATCCGGAAATTTAAGGTCGGTGCGGTCCAATAACTAATGGAAGATGATAACAGTTGTTTGATGCTCATATTTGTTGGCGCTGGGCCGTCGGCTGTTAGTAACTCTTAGCAACGTAGTTGTACCGCCATCTATCGGCTGGTATAACAAATAAATTAAGCAATATGAATATGCTGAAGAGATAAATATTTTGATTTTGTCGTTTATTACATGGTTCATGAAGTTGAGCAGGTACTTTGGTAATAGTGAGGAATATTTAGTATAATTATTTCAATTTGTTATCTTTGAAATTAGCCGGCTTTGGTATAGGTATAAGTATATGAGTACGGATACGGTTTTGATTTCCATTTTTAATCAACTTTTCAATGTTTCAAATGTTACAATTGTTTGAACTGTTCAATCATGTCAATCATGATCAGCAAATATGGAACCATGATATTGTTTATGAAAAAAAGATCAAATGGGATGTTTCTAAGAGAAACATCTCTGGGATATCGTACCTGAGTCTGAAACATTGGGACATTTGTAGGACCTTAGCGGGATGTACCAGCAAGATCCCGTGTTGTTAGGGATATCCTGCGCCTTTCGTCATCGCCTGGTCTTAGCGCTTGACATATTCTGAATTTGCATGGATGGCATTTTTTGTTTCCGCAAAATGAAATGGGTTGTTGATCTCGCGATCCCAGAAGTTCGTTAGATTCCTCTGATTGATATGGTGGGATTCTCAGTAACTGCAAGGAATTCAGTTCATTATCATAGGGATGAGAAGCACACATTATGAAATGTTGAGATGAAGTCCAATTTTCTCCAATAAAAGATCCTCAATTCAAAATGATATTTTTTGGTGCACATTGCACGCGCTCTCGCGACTCGATCGCAAAATTATTCCTCACACTCTGTTCCAATGCATTCAACAATATTCATCAATAAAAACACAACAATAATCATCAATGAAAACACAACAATAATTCACTTAGAAAAAAAAATTAAATTCGTTGCATTCACATGCCGTGTATCGTGTTTGTGCGTTATGGCATGCGAAGCACTTTAGGACACTGTTGCCAAGACTGTAGGGCTGTAGCAGAATCATACCTACATCTCCACTCATATGCTTTCTACAAGGAACTTTAGAAATGATAATCATCCCTTCATAAAAAACGCGATATATTTCATTATTTCACTAATTTTGATGAAAATTGAAGCGCATTCATGAATGTTTCAAAATATTGGAATGAAACAGAATTGTAAATATTACAAAATATTGAAATCAAACGATAATTCAGCATAACTCTAATGATGCGCAGATTTTTCACAATTTCATCTGTTGAAGCAGTAAGAGAGCCGGCTGCAGATTTCTACCGTCATTTTTTCATGTTCTGGTTCCCACGAAAAGGGATATTGTCACGAGTAGAACATACGGTATATCAGTAATTTCTAACCATGAGGGTTTTATAAACATAAAGTAAATCAAATCATCCGTTGACATTGAATTATAAAAACTGACCAAGGAACTCTCATGAGAAACGTGCATTTCTAATAAAATGATGTATATAAATATTGGATCTGAGGGTTCCGAAGTTAGTCTGGTCTGGGGCTACTCTTGACTTGACAAGAGCTCGTCGTAATGGTCGTTATAATGTAAGTTGTTATCAGGTCTTTATATTCATTGTTGTTTACTCATATTTATAATCATTTCACCCATAATGTTTCATGCTATTATAAATATTGTTATGTTTGAATGTAGTCTCGTACTTTCAGTTACCCCTAAACTATTAGTGCCTATTTGAATATTACCTCTCGCAGAATAATAAGCCAAGCATAACCCCTTATAAATCGATATAAATAGACCAACCATCTTTTAATCGTAACATTGTGGTGACAACCCTTTTGTTGTGACATGGTGGAGGCGCCTAAGCTTCTTTCCTTGAGTCTCATTCCTCATAATGGACTCATAAATTTTTTTTTGTATTCATCGATTAATTTCAATTTTATATTTCATACAAAGGCACTAGTAAAAAGGGTTACTTGAAAGTAATTATAGCAGCATGAATTATGGGTGATAACAAAGTAAGAAAGTCATTTAAATTAGAAATCCAATTTTTTTTTCAATATTTTAAATACCAGTAAGCTTGAAAAGTTGAATAACAATCATTCCATTTCTATTCAAAGACATGATATAAAGCACCGGACCAGACTCACAAAGTTTAGAGCTTATCTCTGAACTTTGTTATTTCTTTTTCTCTACTCGTAATTTTCTATTTGAATTTGGGAACAAGTTTTTCCTATATCTCATTCTTGCCAGTTTTTTATTTCTCATATCAAGATAATTTCAAATATTCTTATTTTTTTCATTCAAGAAATGCAATGCCAATGCCATGAACACTCAATTGAGAATATAATAAGTCATCCACAACGTGCCTATAATTTTATAACAATACGAAATAAAAACAATAATAACAAATTCTCGACATGCTCGATATTGATCGTAATGAATTTCAATATTAGTGCGAATGCAAATAATCAATAATTCAAGTAATAGTTGAGAATGTTTCGATTCAAAATATCTTAGTCAGTATATATATGACCTTTCAAATATTGAAAATACTCTTAAACATTGGTATCGTTTACCATTTTTTGTCATTCCTCCTGAAATGAATTATACGCAAATATGATATTATTATGTTATGGAAATATGATATGAAATGAATTAATTGAGCTCAAGAATAATGAAGTGTATGTAAACTCTCAATAAAGAGAGTTACCTACTTGGTTACAAGTGTTAACCGTTTCCGTACAGAATAATCACAGCGTCTCCCGTGGTCCTAGCCAAACCACATCCAGAGAAGTTTGGTTGATATTCTAAAAAGTACGAAGTGTTATAGTTGAAAGTGTGCACTATAACAATAAATAGGAGGGAATCCTGGAAGATGTGCCACACTAAGTCATGAAGGATTAACCTTACTGAAGATATTTTGTCCTCGAATTGTGATAGGACATGAAATGATGATTTTATGTGAAATAATGAGCTCGTATATGATGATAATGTATATTTATGAATTATGAAGATGATTATAATGATATTTACCCCCGGGGATGATTTTCCAAAGATGGAAAATATTTGCGAGTTGTTGTGACAAAGAAATGTACGGTCTAGTTCTAACAAAATTGGAGGAATGAGCATGCAGTATTTGAAAGGAGTATTTTCAATCAATTCAATAATGTATTGGTGGTGAAATTTCACAAATTTTCTTATAATAAACTATCTTACTACTTGAATTCATCGAAACATAGTGAATAGGGGAATTGATATATTCTTTTTAATTGAATAAACGCCAATTCATTGTGTAACCGGTTACACCAAAGATAAATAAATAAATCGAATAAAGTTCCGATAATATTTCATATTAAACAAAAAATAATCTCAAGGTACCTTGAGTCAAAATATTGCTCAAAGTACATGAAAGTACCAATTCTCGAACGGTTCATCAGTTTATTCAAGCTGCCAATAATGAGTTGTCAGATGAATATTCTTTTAAATCTTACGGATTGGACCTGGAATGTCAAAAATGATCAATATGTAAGTATGGAATGAAATGGTGACAATTTCGATAATATATTTATCAAATAGGTAATTTTTTATGAAATTTTTCAACGAGAAGGCACGTTGGTTTGTTCACATGACTCTAATTATTTTTTAACCATAATTTCAATTTATCTGTTTACAAAAATGATTTTCAATTGGCAATATTGGCATCAATTCACTTTAATCTCGATATCGAGATATATTACTCATTACAGAAAATGCATTCGAATTCATTGACTCATTAGATGGAATGGGAACCAATCGGGAAATTTTTCATAATTTGGCACAAATATAAATATTTAAGTAGATATGTAGAAAACTCATAATTTTTCTTGTGTCGTCATTCATTCAATCAACTATTTCTTTTTTTTTAATTAAGAAACTATATTTGCAATAAATTTTTTTTTTCGAAATGGAAGACGACGTTCAAATTTCCCTAAAATGAATGATAACTTTTGCTTATTAGTGAAAACAAACTCTTTATTATGATGATAATATAATCATGAACTTGACACTTCGTTCACGATACTTTGTTCTAGTTAGTATAATATTGTTTATTTTAATCATAGGTTTAATGATGAATCATGCTTTGGGAAACTCGAGAAAGCATGTTGATATGTTTTTAATACAAAATGGAATAATGATTATTTTAAGAAATTGAATGAAAATGAGTTTTCTCAATAACATTTATAACTGATAAGTAATAATTAACTCTAGATCTAAAGTCTAAAAATTTGGAATCATCAGGACATAATGGTATACTAAAACAAATAATATAGGAATTTTATGAATTGAATGAGATATTAAGCATATCGAGGCACATAGGTTAATCATTTATTGCTCATCTTCAATTTTGTACATTCAACTTTTTCGATCTATTATGTGATAGTAATATATAGGGTTATACAGAATTCCCCATTTTAATATGAATATAGTTAACGTAGGCATTTGACTATCAATTTTTCCTTGTTTACATGAAATAATGCACGCACACTGAGCACTGGCATACAACATTTATCAAGAAGTCAGACACCCAGGGGGATGCAGCCAGATGACCAAACAAGGACTGTATGACTGTATACAGCATGATTCGATGGTAGCTGCTGGGTAGCCCAGGAACGAAGAGGAAAAACGTAGGAATGCCAGGAGTTGCCACGAGTTGTGGATAGCCTGACGAACCACTGGAATGGCGGGAATTCATCGTTCCTTCCATGGACCAAGTCGTCTACCAGGTATCACAGCAACTACCAAGATAGCTGGCAATTCTTCTCACTCAGCTGCCAACTACCCTCAAGAGACAGGCCAATACTAGAAGCCAGGATATCTTGAAGCCCAAAGGACTCCTACTTCAGAGTATCAGCCCAGAACGTGAGAAGCCCAATAATCTTTGAAGTCCAAAAAGATTCCACCCTTATGCCCAGGACGAGGATACCTTTCGAGCCCAAAAAGGATCCCGCCAAAATTCTCACGACGATTGAAGGATGCCATGACCATCAGTCGTCAGTCGCTACCCCAAGAAGCCAGCAGTTCCCTTCGTTCAGCTGCCAACTACCTCGAAACACAATCTAGGAAATCTTAAATCCCGAAAGATTTCATCCCAATGCCCAGGACAAGGATACCTTCGAGCCCAAAAGGATCCTGCCGAAATCCCCATGACGATTGGAGGATGCCATGCCCAATCGTCATTCCCTACCCCCAAGCTGCCAGAAGTCCCACCGAGAAGAGTCTGATTGAAATGCTTCAGTTGAATAGCCAGTGCCGGACTAAGTAAAGGTGTGAGTGTGCATTGTAGACACTAAATTTCGAATGTTTGTGGATATTTGTTTTCTGAAATTTTTTGTATATGTAAATGAATTTTAAATGTTCCCCTCGATATATTTAAGTTAGGTGGTAATTTCAAAACTGGGGTCCAGTTTTCTCGGAGAGAGGGGTCATGTCACGAGTAGAACATACGGTATATCAGTAATTTCTAACCATGAGGGTTTTATAAACATAAAGTAAATCAAATCATCCGTTGACATTGAATTATAAAAACTGACCAAGGAACTCTCATGAGAAACGTGCATTTCTAATAAAATGATGTATATAAATATTGGATCTGAGGGTTCCGAAGTTAGTCTGGTCTGGGGCTACTCTTGACTTGACAAGAGCTCGTCGTAATGGTCGTTATAATGTAAGTTGTTATTAGGTCTTTATATTCATTGTTGTTTACTCATATTTATAATCACTTCACCCATAATGTTTCATGCTATTATAAATATTGTTATGTTTGAATGTAGTCTCGTACTTTCAGTTACCCCTAAACTATTAGTGCCTATTTGAATATTACCTCTCGCAGAATATTAAGCCAAGCATAACCCCTTATAAATCGATATAAATAGACCAACCATCTTTTAATCGTAACATTGTGGTGACAACCCTTTTGTTGTGACAATATCCTGTAATGTTTTTTTTATCGCTTGGAGCGCATGGAAGGTAATCCCTTTAATGTTCAAAGAACATCGTGCGTTCCTAGGGAGGATAGGGACAGGAGGTAGGTAGTAATTTTCTTTGAACTTTTGGAGATTATATGTTGTTGGGAATACTTCCACAGGCAATGAATTCCAGAGCCTAGCCGTTCTATCGATGAAGAAGTCTTGATAAAGTGCTGTTCGACATCTTTCGAGGTTGACAACGAAAGGATGTGCTGACTGGGCTTGTCTAGTTCGTCTGATTGGTATTGCTAGTGAAGGGATGATAGCATAGAGAACCTCGTGAGAACCAAGGGAAATGAGGTAGGAATTGGTCTTCTTCTTGAACTTCTTCACTGTTCTTTGGATGAACGAGTCTTTGGAAAGAGATGTTTCGTTATTTATTATACAAGGGAATAAAGTAGTAAATTTTAGCTCCAGGTTGTGTTGTCTCCCGACGCGTAGCGGAGAGAGACAAAACACCGTGAGCTGAAATCTTATATTTTTTCCGTGTATAATACACTATTTTGTTCTGTGACAGGAGAAAGGATCAATCAATATTGAGAAGATATTACATGACATTATTTTGAAATCTGAAAATTATCGACGTGAAATTTTAAGTTTTCAACAGTAGGGACACCTGCATTGTAGGCATCTTTATCATTCTTTTGAAGTAATCAAATATCTTATGTCACTTCTGTTAGTCTGATTCTGTGATTTGATTTCAAAAAATTGCGAATTTAGTGGTTGTTTAGTAATATACGTAACCGCGAGGTCGAATGGAAGATAGAAGAACTTGCATATCTTTCTCGGAGACGGTATTATTGACTAATTTTTCGGAACGATAGCCTAACAATAGAGCCATCAACAGTGTATATATAGGTATATGTGGGAAAAAAGTAATTTATGAAAAGTGACATTTTATAACCTGCCAACAGAGATAAAATGCCAAACTTTTTTCCCGTCACAGAAAAAAATGATTTATGTCCCGAATGGAAGTAAAAACATTGTGGTTCATCGAACAGCACCTGTGCCAATCCCTATCTTGCGCAGAATGATGAAAATTTGCCTTTCCTGTGTGGACATTAGCACTCGATTCCACGATGTGCTAACGAGTTGAGAATTATGACATATAATTCCGATACCAATTGAATGGTGAATCTCAAAAACCTACCTGTGCCACCCCTCAGTCTGAGCCAAATCCACATCACAGCGATGTATTCTCTCCTATCATTCCGGACATACTTCCGTCATGTGAAAACGAGTTGAAACCGGAAGCAAATGAAAAAAAAGTCCCTTTTGCGAAAATCCAAACATGCTATGATTCAAACTGATTATGGTTAGTAGCAGAGCGTCAATATTTACGTAAATATTTCGCCCTAGTCGAAAGATAATATCCTATGGACCAGTCTGGAACTTATGTGGTGCTCACACTACAAGTATCCTGGAGGAAGGCGAAATATTCTAGGAGGTATTGATGCCCTGTCACTAACTCAGATCAGTTTGAATCGAGGAACGTTTGAATTATCGCAGAGGCGACATCATCCCCTTCCATTTGATTTTTGTTTCAACTTGTTATCACATGACGGAGGTATGTCCGGAATGATGGCAGCAAATAAATCGATGTGTCGTGGATTTGGCTCAGACTGAGTTTTTTTTTCGAGATGGTTTGAATCCTTTGTGAACTCCATATGGGTCCAATCTCCCATACGTGTGGGACTCCCCTGACTTTGGCCAGGGTTTACCCACTAGAAACTCCACCCCGTTTGTAGGCTCGTCTGACCATGTCTCCGACGACACTTAGGCCTATGGTGGCCCATTGTATCTTACCTAGTAGTTCTTCATTGTGCCCACTCCATTATCTCTGTACCTTGAACAAGTCTGTACAAATCCTTCACTGGATGTGAGTTGAATACTTCTGGTTCGCCAACTGTATTTCTGGTTCCTTGCCGCATAGTCTGCAGCTTGGGTCGCCATTGTACAGTCCCATTCGTGCGAGATGCTCCTTTACTGGCACATGGCCAGTCATGAGTCCCGTAACAGTTTTCATCTGTGCTCTGTTCAAGTTGAGCAGGTCTATAGTTCGTTTATGACTTGGTTCCTTAATGTATTGTTTCCTATGTCTGTTTCTTGGGATGTTTTCCTAGTAGCTCTTATGTTTTGCCTGAATCCAGTCTTCAAATGACACTCGTGCTGTACGTTTTGGTACTCCAAGAGTCTGTCCTGGATCTGGCTCGTTGTCCGACCCTCTTATTGCAAGTTCGTTCAGCCTTCGCATTGCCAGAGATCCCCTGATGACCTGGCACCCAGATTAGCTTGACGCAGTTCTCAGTTTCCTTTTGCAATCCCATACCAGTCGAAATGTCACTTCCTGGCTTTCTATTGCCTTAAGTGCCGCTTGACTGTCTGACATAATACGGATCTGCTCGTTTACCACAGCTCTCCTGTTAATATTTTCTTCCGCACATTGGAGAATTGCGTACACCTCTGCTTGGAAAACTGAAGCATACTTCCCCCATGAATAGCTGAGGGGCTAGTTTCCGGATGTTTGGAGTAGACTCCTGCTGCTTTTGGGTGTATGATAAATTGACATTCATCATACAGGGCGTGGAAATGAATTCTGAATTGAGACTCTATCACGAATCTGCGATTAGAGGTCTATAAAAATCACAAGTTTCCATCGTTCAAGTTTGAACCCCCTGATTGGGTATAAAAGTGTTGAAAAGGAATATTCTCCTGCTCCTGACCCATTCGCAGTCTCTGACCCGTCTGTACACCATATCTTTCCCTGCAGTATGGTGCTGAGTTCTCCGTCATTCCATTCAGATCTGTCTGGTATGGACCCTCTGAATGAAGTGTCAAATATATATCGTTTCAAGATGTGATCTGTTCTCATATCAAGTATGTCCCTGTTCACTATTCTGATATGTCCTGTTCCTATGTTAACATTGCCCAGTGTATTTTGCAGTCTTGCAGCGATGTATTTGCTCCCATCATTCCGAACATACTTCCGTCATGTGATAACGAGTTGAAAGAGGAAGCAAATGAAAAAACAATCCCTTTTGCGACTATCCAAACAAGCTACGATTCAATCTGATCATAGTTAGTGGCAGAGCGTCAATATTTCGCTAAATATTTCGCCATAGTCGAAAGATACCTAATACATCCTATGGACCAGTCTGGAACTTATGTGATGCTCACACTACAAGTATTCTGGAGGAAGGCGAAATATTCTAGGAGGTATATTATTGATGCTCTGCCATCAACTCAGAACAGTTTGAATCGAGGCACGTTTGAATATTCGCAGAGGCTACATCATCCCCTTTCATTTGCTTCTTGTTTTTACTTGTTATCACATGACGGAGGTATGTCCGGAATAATGGCAGCAAATGAATCGATGTGCCGTGGATTTGACTCAGACTGAGGGGTGGAACAGGTAGGTTTCTAAGTCTACTATTCAATTGGTATCGGATGGCATAATGGGCGTGTACACCTTGGTAGAACTTTTAACTCAAACCATGTTTATAATGATCCTTCCATACATAAATAATGACATAATTCGATCGAAAAATTTACTGGAATGTTCAATTTTTGGACATAAATAATAGTACCATCTGAAAACGGACCCTCTCATGACGTAGAAACCTCATCTCGCCATAGTTAAAAGAAAATACCAAACGCCGGACGGAGACTGAGGCTACTGATATATTAATTCTTTCAACTGTGATCTCGCGCTAATTCACTCTGCCAGAAATCATGTATCATTCATCTCTGTCTGGAATAGTCCTGTTTCAGTATTAGGGTTTTGACCTCACATCATCGCCTCGTTTTCAGAGGTCCGAAAAATCGGGGATTTCAATAATTTTTTATAAAACATAGGGAGCTCACAGCGATAAACGGTTTGCTGTGGTGAGCTAGTTTGGGTGAGTTCTATCGAATTATGGAATACATTTTTTTTGTGATATAAGCCCATTCTTATCTCGTTATGAAATCGCGAAATCGAGCGCCAATTTCTGCGCAGGAAAGAGCAACTTTTCAATCATTCCGCTCAGGATAGTGATTTGCTCAGGTGCCGTTCGATGAACTGCAATGGTTTCACATGCCTTTGGGATATACAGGGTGTGTGTAAATGGTTGGGACATGGCTCGGCTGTGGACTCTTGGGATGAAAACAAGTCGATTTAGGCCAACTTACCTATGTCCAAAATAGTCTCGTTGAGATGGAACAAAGCGTTGTAGTTTTTTTGGAAAAAAAAATTGCTCATGAAAAGAGTAGATAGGCTGAGATCAATTTTCATAATTTTTGGCATGGTATGTTCTGTGAATGTAAGTCACGTTTTGAGATGTTTCTGATCATCATCAGTGACCTGCAAGTGTTTCAAACAACCATGTTATCTTACAAATTTGGTGATAACTTTTCAGAGGTCATACTGAAAACTTCTGTTTTTTTTCTGGAAGATATTTCCTTCACAAATATTTATTGTATCGTGTTGTCAACAAACTGATATGTTGCTGATCCTCGCGGGCTTTACAAGAACTCTCGCGTTACTAATTCAGCGTTAACTATTCAGGACCTAAGGTGAGCACTTCAACATCTTGTACCAACTCAACGAAACGATTTTGGATATGAGTAAGTTGGCTAAAATCAACTTATTTTCATCCCAGGAGTCTACAGTCAAGCCATGTCTCAACCAGATTATTTTTCTAAAAAATGCATAAGATGCCTCAGATCAGAAATTATTTATTCGCAAATGAACCTCGAGACTTATCAAAAATTAACACGATACAAAAAATATTTCTGAAGAGATTATCTTTCTGAAAAAAAAGGAAGTTTTCAGTCCAATACTCTTTTCATGAGCAAAATATTTTTTTTCCAAAAAAACTTCAACGCCTTGTACCTACTCAACGAGATGATTCTGGATATAAGTAAGTTGGCCTAAATCAACTCGTTTTTATCCCAGTGAATGATATGTGTTCGAGGAAAGAAAATTGGATCCATTCCAAGTAGCAAAACTTGCTACAAATATTAAAGGCATCTACCAATACCTGTAAGAACGTTGACATTGGAAAAAGTCGATAGTCTCCGAATTTTCATTCTTCATTGGGACATCCTAGATCCTCGTAATTCATCAATCAGTCATTAACACTCGATATATTGCATTATCGCATCTACACATTTTTTGGTGGCAATGAGAAGCGCATGCACCAGAATTTGAATAAATTTCGACATCAAAAGCCAACAAATGGTGGTTCTTCAATTTCTGCTGTGAAATCATGCTTGAATGAAAAAACTTTCAACGTAGTGAGTATTCTTCTATTGAGAAAGATAAAAATCTGATTTCAGGAAACATTTCACCAAAATGTGAAAAGTTGAAATACGAAGCAGTCAAATTTTCAATCTTATGGATTATTCAAATGTGTACCTGAGGAATCCATCAAAGTTATCTGTATCATCAGTTATAAACAAAAGCTTCAGAATTCAATAAGTGAAATCATCTGTGATAGAGATATTTATCGTATTCGGTTTTATCCAACCAACAATCCTGTTAAAAAATAACAATTTTTCATATTTGGTGAATGCGCTGATTTGGAGAAACGATAATTCGCATTCACCAAATAATTCAAAATCTCGCAAATAAGAATCATTTTTCAGTTTTGGGATGTATGACAAATTGACGACGTAGCAAATTGCCAGGAAAGTAGTTGTTTTCTATTAAATATTCAGAATGATGATAATGTGCATATACAAGGTGTCCTGAAATTATGCGCAAAAAATCAAGGAGGTGATTCTGCATGAGAAAACTTGAAATTTATTTCATATATACATGGGTCCGGCAAAGCATAGTTTTCAAGATACAGTGTGTTAAACTTTTTAGAAGAAATCTGTTTTTTATGAATATCTCAAATATCCTTCCACCGATTTTATTGAAATTTGGCAATGGTATTCTTTATCATAGGAGGCTTATTTAGCCTTAATCAAATTGGAATTATGAAATCCAGTGGCGTCCCGGGGGCACCCTACCGGATATTATTGTCAATAAAATGTGCGCTACTGACTTCTTCAAATTCTATATCTTTATATCCAAATGATTAACTGAAAATACAACATTTTGTATCTTATATTGTTTTGCTATTTTGCTGCGTTTCCGTGGAAAAAAAAAACAATTCATTGTATAAGTTTGTGCAAAACATTGCTTCAGGAACAGGGGTGAAATTAAATGTGTCATCCATGTCCATAGACGTAGAATAATGTGATGAAGATTCATGTTCTTGAAATATTTTATAATACATGTTTGACATTTTGTATTATCGAAAACTACGCCTTCCTGGACTGAGAATATATAGATCTCAACATACAGAGTGTAGAGTGTGTTGAACATGTACCAAGAAATATTTGAAGAAAATGAATCTTCATACTTATTTTATGTCTATTTTTACCCCATTTTTTGAGTAATTTTTTGGTACAAATTTATGCAATAAATTGGTATTTATTTTTCTCCATTGAAATGGAGCAAATCATCGATACAATTCAGGAGACCAAAACTTCTATTTTCAGATGGTCAATAGGTTTTGAAGATACAGAATTCAAAAAAAATCAGTGGCGCACAATTTCTTGACAATAATATTCGGTAGGTTGCCCTCCGGGACGCCACTGGATTTCATAATTCCAATCGCATTATAACTATATCAGCCCCTCATGACAAAAAAATATCATTGCCAAATTTCAAGAAAATCGGTGGAAGGACATTTGAGATATTCATGTAAAACCGATCTTTTTTAAAAGTTTCAACACACTGTATATTGAAAGCTATGCATTTTCGGACCCACGTACATATAAAATGAATTTCTTATTTTTACATGTAGAATCTCCCCCTTGATTTTTCGCGCATAATCTCCGGACACCCTGTATATTTTCATCTGAAGGAGAATGCAAATTGTCAACTTCAGCAGATTTTATTTACAAATTCTCATCGTGTGTGTTCAATAGTTATAATTCAATGTTCGGCATATAGCAAGGAAAGTAGTTGTTTTCTAATGAATATACCGAAGAAAAAATAATATTCTTATCACATCGAGTTGGGCCAATGAAGTCTTACTCAGTATGACTTCAGCTACAACATATCAAAAATCCAGCCATTTTCACTGAAATACATTTTCCCCTACCTTCCGAAAATTGTTTTTTTCAGGTTGACTTCTTTCTGGGTACCGTCGAATGAGGTGGCTTCGGACGATTTTTACAGTTTTTTCGCTGTAACTTTTTGAAAAATCAATGTTTTCACACGAAATTTTCACGAAATTTAGCACTCATATAAATGAATCGATTCGTGGTATAGAACTTTTGTTTTCATTTTTAGGAATATTTTTTTTTTAATTTTGAAAAGTGTCCGAAGTCACCTGGATAGGTGTGGTGAATTCGGACACCTCTTTAAAAGCGCATGAAAACGACATCCAGCTTCATCAGACTCAACTTCGGACATGAATTCAAATTTTTTAAAAAAATGGAACACCAAAAATTAAATTTTTTGTCCGAATTTATTTTATCTTAGGAAATTGACTTCGGACGCGCATTGTTGACGATAGGAAATTTATTTCTCGTCTCAACAAAAATAATTCGGACACAACATGAGAAAAATATTTTTTATTTGAAAAAGATTCTTCAAGAATAAAATAAATAGTAACATTCTTACAAAGATAAAATAGCATTCTGCCTAAAAAATAATCAACAAAGTAGGAACTTACTTCATGTATCACAAAAAAACGAATAAAGCTATTCTATGACAACATCATTCAAATCACAAAATTTGTATTTTCCTCTTCTAAACTCATCCATAGTGATTTTTTGGTGAATTTCTGTATAATTCACAGTCGCTTTATGAATCCGGAATGGAAATGAGAACCAAAATTCCTCCCCAAATTGTTTTTTTCTCAAGAAGCTAACTTGGAAGTGATTATCTCCCAATTGTGATAAAATTTGGGCAACATAAAGTTTATATTTCTTAGAATTGAATATAGGCACGTAATTCCGGTACGAACGTCCGCCAAGGATTTTTCTATAGGTCCGGCCCATGTCCGAAGTCTTCCGCAATAATGCTGATGTTCTGGTTATCGCCCTGTATAAAAAAATTCAATGAAATTTTCGAACAGATACATCATCAAAGCATTCTTTGAACATCACCCTTTGATTGAACATATGCCACTGAGCTCTACATTCAACACAAAAAGTGCTACAGCAGTTACTTTTTCACTTTTGAGAATTCGCAATAAAAATACGCTCATATAAATACCAACGTGAACAATTCTTCCTTACCTCTCTACGCAAACTACACTCTCGACCACCGGACCTATACTAACAAGATTCAACCTGCAGAAGATTCACGTCTATCGCGATACCTCCTTCCGCGACATTCACGATTGAGAGCGAAAAGTACTGACTGTCCGAAATCACCCGTACCGTCCGAAGCCACCTCATTCGACGGTACCTATTGAGATACAAACGGTCCGCTTCATCAATTTCGTTGGCACAGAATGTAGCATGTCAGCAATGTCAGCATATCGTATTTCTCCTCATTTGAGAAGTTTTTCATCATCATACATCTAAATAGAATATATGTAGTAACCCGACTAATTATGACAGATTCCGAAAACTCAAAACAATTTTCAACGCCTACTTTACTAAGTACATAGCATAATATCGTCGTATTCTTCATTGATCGATTTGATGAGACGAATTATTTCATGATTGCAATTGGAAAAACTGTTGAAACAACGAAAATTCAATTTTTGCAGAATAGTGAGTGATAAAGAAATTATACTCCAGTGAAAAACATGAAGAAACAATTGTATTCATGAAGAAATTATACTCCAGTAAAACACATGGGGAAAAATTGTATTCGTATTTTTCCAAAGGAGCTTGTCATAATTGAATTTTTCGAACTAATTATCTCTATAAGTCTATCAATTGGAACCAGTTGATAAAGTATTAGTGTGTTGACTAATTTTCCTTCAGAATAAGTGGTAAAGATGGCATTTTGCCTCTGGAATCTCGAAAAAACATTGATAATGGCTGAAAATAGGTCGAAACAGATTCGAACTACCCTGTATAATACATGGTTGATTTCAAAATAAAAAGCTTTCATAATCTGTGAAAAAATAATAATCACGACCGTATTCAAAAAACAAAAGTTGATGATGGTTCTATGAATTCGAAACGACGCATGAAAAAACCGGTATCACCACGTTGAACGTCATCAGAAGTTGATATGACAAAGTATTTTGCGATTTTCTATATCCCTAATAATAACGAAGATTAAAATGAAATAGATATTCCAAAAATTCACTTTTTTCGATATAACTGAAAAACTGAAAACAATTTTGAAACTTTTTTGAGGCTGTTGATATGAGCCTCCGAATGCGCAAGATTTTTCCCATTCAACTGACTTCGAATCTCCAACCGTTTTCGAGGTCCCCATGCTGTGCAACCTTATCTTGGACAAAAAAGGGCAATTCGTCTCGTGGGTGATGCCTCGCTCACAAACTCATTCACTTCTCTGGAACACCGTAGAAAAGTTGGCATTCTGGATCTCTTCTATGGATATTTTCATGAACGATGCTCTTCTGAAATATCAACAATTGTTCCTCCCTTGGCAGTCTCCGCGAGATTAACCCATCGAGTTGAGGCTTCGCACCCGTTCGTGGTCACTTTGGAGACCTGCAGAACATCTCTTTCCAAAGACACGTTCATCCAACGAACAGCGAGGCTCTGGAACACATTGCTAAGGGAGGTATTCCCCGAAGCATATACCCTCCAGAAATTCAAGAAGAACACCACTTCCTACCTTATTTCCCATGGTGAGAAAAAAAAAAGAGACGGTATTGGTGTTGGAATTTTATACGTTCAAACAATATGTGCATGATATAAAAATTGGAGTGTATTGTGGAAATATTCTGAGAACATTTGAATGTACCATCATGTGCTTCTAAGAATATTTTATGATTGTACTTGCAACAGCATGAAAAATTGATGAGATATTGAAAAAAGAAACGTCACTCATACCATACCTAAACCTACTCTGATCGTGACGATCTATACAAAGCCTGCTTTTTCATTTCATTGCGTACAGGCCGATTAAATGAAAATGAAAGAAATATGAAAGCTCTCATTCGAGCTTCTCATTTCTCTATTTCCTCCCCTTCCGTGCATCAATCTTTTTTCAATAAACATTTATTGACAGGTAAGGGTTTATAGTGGCAATAATAATCCTTTCCGGACGAGCGATATCTGCGGATCGTTCGATATATACGCTCGTAGATTGTAGATTTATTGGTATATCTCGATGGGAATAAGTATCAATATATCTGTGAATCAGTTCACCGTTATGCTTTACAGGATGCTAAGTCATTCACACTGAGGGAAATTGTGCTATTAGAGTTTTTGCTGAGATATTTCTTGATATCATTACAAGAAATCATATTGCCGTTATACATTTTCGAATAGAAGCAGCACCTTGAAATCATATGATGGAAATTACGACTTTGCTGAAAGTGAACTTCCTGCCATAGGAAGATATACTGCTGTAGGTAGCTATCAGGCAGCCACTCTGGGACAGCATGTTTTTTTTTTTATGGTTGTCTAGCTGAACTACTACTAGTGAGTTATATGCTCATGGCTGCGAGGTTCATCTCATAAAACTGCACTAACTTCCAATAATACAACTGTCAGTCTGCCACGAAAATAATATTTGACGAACCAACTTGGGATTATTTAGCGCCTACTCATCGTTATTCGATACTTCGCTGATTTGTCCCCCTCTATGTAAACATTTGTCAGATCTTGCTTGATCAATCATTCACAGTTGGGCTCTTGATGCAAACCCATATGTACAGGACGACAATCTCGACGACGAATACTTCCCCTCTTGAATTCAATTCATTATTCAAAATCTGAATCTGAATTCAAATATAAAATGGAAACATTTTCGAACAAATTAAAAAATCTTCTGTGTCCCTTTCAGTGCTTCCGTAGATCTGAGTGCTTCAGTTATTATACCAGGATTGATGGAATGATGAAGGTGAGTTTTTTCGAGGTATTTCGTCTGAAATTCAAATATTTTACATTCAATAACATTTTCCTCTCTTTGGTATCATGAAACTTTAAAATGGTCAAATATGTTTCAGAGCTTCTCTATAGAATCTGGTCTAAAAACTTATTGTGAGCAAATATGTCCAGGTGATGAAATTATTTGAATGATTTTACTGATGGTAACATTTTGTTTTCCTGTACGCATCTGTAATAACTTGCCTAGTTTTCGGAATACAATGGTTTCAGAAGGTTTCAGAAAAATTCTTTTCTTCATCAATTACTCAAAAAACCCTGTGGTTCTTCCTGAGGGTGCATGAATCAATTGATCTATTGAATTTCAAAGATCATTGGTCCGAAATTTTCTTTAGGAATCAATAAATTGCTATCCATACCAAACATCAGGATGGAAATTATGGGAAGGAAAATTGGATTTCAGTCGGAATTCCACCTTTCTTGATGGAAACAATCAATCAATCAATCAAAAATATGCTTTATTGTCGAAGACATACATCTTATTGACAAAGCTTGTACTACAAATATTAAAAATATTAAAACAATCATGGAAAATAACTGAATAACTACAACAAGAAGGTCATGCAATTATCTATATAATCACATATCAAGAGTAGCCAAGTTCCCTACCTACGATTGGAACATTGCCCTTCTACCATTATTAGATGCACTCACTAGCGGTAGCAAAGTCAGATACCTACTACAGAAACATCGTCTAATACAGATGCGCTCGCTAGTGGCAGCAAGGTTCTAAATCTAATAATTGCATCAGGTGGGTTGTTACCAACAAAGTCGACTTTATAATCACAGGTGATAACTCGCTTGTCCCCTATGCTATTAGAGTTTCTTGCTGGGGTAATTCGATTTCTGACTATGGTTAATAGGAATTTTCCTCAATGTAAGTACGTCTATGTGGTTCTCACGATGTTCTCTGAACATTACAGGATATTCCTTCTGTGGGAACCAGAACATGAAAAAAAAGTGATCTTATTCGAGTCAATATTTCAACGCCTACACCAGAGTATTTTTATTTCATCCACAGAACATTTTATGTGACGTACTTATCATTTTTCGTGCGACTTTTATCATGAACTTATTTCAAATCATACACGTTATTTATTCTCACTTTGTGCTATTTTGCTAATATTCGCCATTTTGAGTGATTTGTTCGACGGGATTGATGATGCTGTCGTGGTTGACGTGGTTCGTGTTGTCTTTGTGTCTCACAAAGTGTGAATTTTGAGGTGGAGTAGGTAATAAGTCAAGACAAGTCATTTCTGGACCATCTGCAGGAATGGGGAACTATATTTGGTATATTTTTCATCCAGGAAATATATACTGGGTTTTTCAAAATATATGGGAAGCACATCAAGATGATGTGCTCGGAAAGCTCAGAACTATGATACATTTGGATGAACCAAATTTGCTTCATTATACCTATTTATTGTTATCTGTAGTGGGAGGAATGAGAGGACGCCTCCCACACAATATGAAGAACCCAGTGTAATGAAATCTAGCTATGAAATTATACTAGTAATAGTTTTTAGAATTCACAAGTATTGGTCTAGAAGTAACCAAGTTACAAGGGTGAACATTTTTGGAGTATCACCCTGTATATTTCGATGGATCCAAGAAATGTAACAGGAGAGTCAACAATAATGAAATAGGAATGTTATAAAATCGTCCAGGTACTTTTCACATTCCGGAATGAAAACTTGGTACGTCGAAGCGTTATCGCAAATACTGTTTGAGAATGTACTTTCACTGTAACATAGCTGTTTTATGAGACGTATTGGTTTCGACTCATACTCAACGTACTTGCGACGTCCTGCGATTTTGTACTGTTGGTGGACATATATGTATAACGACTCTGAGATACTCTTTGGGATGTTAATAGCACCAAATTCACAACGTAACAACGTATATATCTTGGTATTCTTGGTTACAATGAAATAACGTTAATAGTACGAGTTTTTGCACCGTGGGAATTTACTAGGGGCAATTATCAGTTGTAATATCCCTAGGGAATTGATAATTGACGAGATAATTTTATGACAATCGAAAACTCGTTCCTTGGTAACAGCTCGAAGCCGAAGACAAATACTTAGATATGAGATGATAGGTTCAAATTACATAAAAAAAATTCTATAGAAGTTCACCAAACGTTCATGGCTTGAACAATGTTTCCAAATGAAATAATGCTAATCGATCTGAAAGAGATTGTTGGCAAACTATGTACAAAACTCATAACTTTCTTCCTAATGTTGAATCACCGCCTGTTTCGTAACGAAACTTTTATAATGGAATGATACAAACTCCGGGATCGACCGCAATCAATCTGCTTTTTTGTTCGGCGTTTTCCTATCAATATCGTTACTGGGTTTTCCTCTTTTTCTCTCTCTCTTTTTCTATCAGATGTCGAACCTGGAGATTGATTTCCACTAAATACGAAACGCTATTATTTGTCGAAACGCCGAACGCTTATTACTTTTGTCATCTGGCATTCAATCTTCTATGTCCAATAGTGGTTTTCGTATGAAAAACATTTTCTGTTTCAATACTGGAATTAGAATGAGTTTCATTGTAGTACGCAGGGTATAACTCTCAAAAATTAAATTTCCCAAATAACTTCAACTGTGTTGAAAAGGAATATTCTCAGATATATTTATGAACACAAAAAAAAATATATGCAGGTTTACTGGTAATTCGATACATTCCTTTGTAGAGGTGGTGAGGAGTGAATTTGACCCTCATATGCATTATGCAAAAGTTCATAGTTTTTGAGAACTACTATCAAGTTTTTCTTTGAACGCCATGTTCATAAACTCCTAAGTCTCCACACGTAGATAAGTAAATGAAGTCGATCGTAAAACACGTTTTCCAAACCCAACCAAATGACAAAAAACCCTGTAGAAATCTCAGACCACTATCCGACTAGAATTAGGGCAATTTTACCTAATTGTTACCTCGTCTTATTCGTCAGGATACCCTTATATCCCTATTCTCGTCTTCTGAATTACTTCCAGTTTTTTCTCCATATTGGTAAATTCAAGGTATACGGCAGATACGGTCTGTCCTGGAATACTGTTCCCACATATGGAGTTCAGCACCAAAACATACGCTGATGCCCTTAGAATTCATTCAGAGAAGAACCATTCGCCTGGTGGGTGACGCCACACTCACTCACTCTTCTGCATCATTAGAACACCGTAGAAAGGTCGGCGACCTTGCACTTTCCTACCGATACTTCCACGGGAAATGTTCTTCGGAAATCTCTGCTATCATCCCTTCACTAGCAATACCAGTCAGACAAACTAGACAAGCCCAGTCAGCACATCCTTTCGTTGTCAACCTCGAAAGATGTCGAACAGCACTTTATCAAAACTCTTTCATCCATAGAACGGCTAGGCTCTGGAATTCATTGCCTGAGGAAGTATTCCCAACAACATACCTACCTCCTGTCCCTATCCTCCCTAGGAACGCACGATGTTCTTTGAACATTAATAGATATTTACGTTACTAGTCCGGTAAGTACACTTTTACAGTACGAGTGAGATGTTTACGGACGAGGCGCAAGCCGAGTCCGGAATTCCGAAACGAGTACTGTAAAAGTTTACCGGACGTGTGACGTATAACATTTTATTTCATACTGCTAAAAAACGAAAATGAACAGTGAAAAATAAAATATTAATCTATTTATCTGCGTCCAGTAATTTCAGAATTTTGCATTCACTCCCAAGATAGCTGGCAGGTAGTTTCCTTAAAAACATAATTTTTGTTTTAAATAATACTGTCAAGTAGCAACTCCCTGATAAATAATTCATCTAATGGAGCTCCTGGTAATATTAATATTAGCAATAAGTAATTTCTGTGTATTGTTTTGCTGTTGAATTTTTAATAAATGTATCCATGCCTTTGACGCATAACTGAGTTTTCAATATTTACAATCCGGTAAAATTTCATTACGGGATAGTAGCACGTAATGAAATATTACGTGCTCCTATCCTGTAAAAGTCTATTTTCCGGATTGAAATCAGGTACTTAAAGGTATGTTCTATGATGCAGTATGAAATAAAGGGATTTCCTCTCGTGCGCTCCAAGCAATAAAAAAAAATAATGAGACGTAATATTTACTGTTGCGTAACAGATCAAAATACCAGAAAAGTGCTTTGAGTGAGAGTGATCAGATCGTGTCCACGATTTTTTGGAAAGGTCACAATAACGACTCACCCAAATTTTGATGAATGGCGATACTCTGGATTGCTTTTCTGGTGTCGTGGGAATTGGCTTTTCACAAGGATCCTCTGGTTGCCATTTTCCCAAATTTCGGCCGAAGGTGGTTGAGGCACAATCACATGAATTCACACCAAAGGATTTTGAATAAATAGGATTTGAAATGTTGATCGCGGTAGCGAGTAAAACGAAAAGTATAAGTATACTGATGCGTTGCGGTACAAATTTTATCGAATACTGGTTTTTAAATCCATTTCAGATCCGAACATGCAGAAAGGCACAAAAAACGGCCCGCACAAGGTCGTCATGTGACTTTGCAAAAATAGGTAAATAACTATATATACGAGGGCAATCAAGAATTATTGATCACTCTTCTGGTAAAATGAGTTGAATAATAAAATTAAAATGAAACTTAAGATTACAATTATATATATGAACATGAGTCTTCCCGATAAGACGAAACATTTACTATGGCCAAATATAAGTCGTTGACCTATTCTGAGGTCGAAATGACGTATATTATACCTGAAATACTTGATTGGTTTCGTAACCATTTATCATACTGAGATTTGTCTACATTTCTCATTACCAATGGAGATCAATTCGGTCACCTCACCAACGCCAGGTCAACTGGATTATTGAGCGAATCCATCCCTGCACGAAAAGAGAGACGACTCGACAATTTCGCGTGCTCCGGGAGAAAACAGCCCCACAGGCACAGCCGACTCTCTCGCCAGTCCAGCGTCGGCCTGTCGTCGGAGCGTCGGCTTAGCGTCGCGATGCCCTCCGCCGTCGATACGATGCGCGCGTGGTTGCTCTCGGCGCTGGTGGTTCACCAGGCTGTGGCAGGCAACCCCGACGCCAAAAGGCTCTACGACGATTTGCTGTCCAACTACAACAAGCTGGTGAGGCCAGTGGTCAACACTTCGGATGTGCTCAGGGTGTGCATCAAGCTCAAGTTGTCGCAGCTCATCGATGTGGTAAGAATGTATTTGTGTCTTGAAATTCCTCATTTTTTCCATTGTATTACATTTGTCACATAATCCCACTTCTGAAAAGATCTAGGTCAAGTTGTCGCAGCTCATTGATGTGGTAAGGCTATTATTAAGTCGTGAAATCTCCAATTTTGTATTGTATTGAATTACATTTCTTACAAAATCCCACTTCTGAAAATTTGTTCAAGCTGTCGCAGTTATCTGATTTGGTGAGGGATCGCAGCTATGTGTAGATTTTCCATACATAGTGCATTTCTTACAAAAACCTACTCATGAAGAGATTCGCCAACCTGTATCTGTGCTCAGGGTGTATATTTAACCCGAAGAAAATCGTTCTCCAGACTATATAAAGCAATTATTGAAGTTGGTCACTTTCCGTTCAGAGAATAATGTCATTCTGAAAGGTGAAAAAGTGATTGGTTGAACTTCCATTGGTCACTAACGTATCTGGACATCGCATAAAATGTCGTGTTTTAAGACTTCTTATGGAAATCGGATTATATTTTGCACTCCTCAGAAAATCTTACTACTTAAGAGAGTGGATGTGTTCAGGCTGTGCATCAAACATGATCAAACTCAAGCTGTCACACTTATTGTGGTGAGACATCTTTTGGATGGCCATATTATACAATGAATCTAGTAGATATAGAATTGAAATTATTTCTCAGCAGAATATTTTGTTACTTATGCTCAGGGTGTACCTGATCCAAGCTAGAGCTGTCTGAGCCAAGGTCTAAGCTCATCTATGTGATGAGGCATTTTCTGAGGTTTTTCAATAGCGCCAAAATTATCCATTTTCCTCAATTCGTGTATCTTGCGAATTAAACACCTAATTTCGACGCCAAAAGGCTCTACGGCGATTTGCTGTCCAACTGCAACAAGCTGGTGAGGCCAGTGGTCAACACTTCGAATGTGCTCAGGGTGTGCATCAAGCTCAAGTTGTCGCAGCTCATTGATGTGGTAAGAATATACTTGAGTCTTGAAATTTTCAATCTCTTTCAATTGTACTGCATTGCATTTGTTACGAGATTTCACTTCTGAAAAGATTTGGCCCGAGCTGTCTCAGCTCATTGATGTGGTGGGGAGTCGAGTCTATGTGGAGATTTTTTATTTTTTATGCATTTCTTACAAAAATCCACTTCTGAAGAGATTCGTCTACTTGTAACTGTGCTCAGGGTACGTATTTTACACAAAGAAGATCGTTCTCTGGTCTATATAAATCGATTGGAGCTAGGCACTTCCCATTCTAAAAAGAATGTCATTCTGAAAGGTGGAAAAGTGATTGATTGAACTTTCATTGGTCACTATAGTACCTGGACAGCGCATGCAATGTCGAGGTTTCAGACTCCTTCCAGAAATCGGAGTATATTTTGCACTCCTCAGAAAATCTCCATGTGCCCAGGGTGTGCATCAAACATGATCACACTCAAGCTGTCACAGTGAGTGTGGTGAATAATCTTTCGGATGGTCATATCATACAATAAATCTAGATATAGACTTGAAAATATCTCTCGGCAAAATATTTCGCTACTCAAGCTCAGAATTCACCTTTTTTTATATTCTGGTTTCCACGAAAAGGAATATCCTGTGATGTTCAGAGAACCAAGGGAAATAAGGAAGTAATTGGTGTTCTTCTTAAATTCCTGGAGTTTATATGCCTTGGGGAACATCTCTATTGGCTATGTGTTCAAGACCCTCGCTGTTCGTTGGATGAACGAGTCTTTGGAGAAAGATGTTCTGTAGGTCTCCAAAATAACCACAAAGGAGTGCGAAGCCTGAGACTGTCAAGATAGAAAAAGGTTGTTGATATTTCAGGAGAGCATCGTCCATGAAAATATCTAGGAAATTGAGCCAGATCAACAACTTTTTTAAGGTGTTTCAGAGGAGTGAGTTCGTGAGCGAGGCATCACCCACGAGACGAATTGCCCTTTTTTGGACAGAAACCAACAGTTTCAGGGTACGTTTGGGTGCTGTACTCCAAATATGGCTGTCTCAGACTGAGTCTCAGCTCATCTATGTGATGGAGCATTTTCTTAGTTGTTTTAATAGCGTCAAAATTATCCATACACCCAATTTCGACGCCAAAAGGCTCTACGACAATTTGCTGTTCAACTACAACAATCTGGTGAAGCCAATGGTTAACACTTCGGATGTGCTCAGGGTGTGCATCAAGTTGTCGCAGCTCATCGATGTGGTAAGGATATATTTGAGAAATTTCTCATTTTTCCCATTGTATTGCATTCGTTACGAAATCCCACTTCTGAGAAGATTAAGCTCAAGCTGTCGCAGCTCATTGATGTGGTGACGTGTCGATTTTATGAGATTTTCTATTCGTCTTGCATTTTTTACAAAATCCCACTTCTGAAGGGATTTACCTACCTGTAACTGTGCTCAGGGTATGTATTCAACCCAAAGAATATTGTTCTCCGGTCTATAGGAAGTGATTGAAGCCATCCACTTGATGTTCTGGAAATAATATCATTCTGAAAGGTGAAACAGTGATTGATTGAACTATCAACTGTCACTATAGTATTAAGACAGCGCATTGAATGTCGGGTTTTCAGATTTCGTCCAGAAATCGGAGTATATTTTGCATTCCTCAAAAAATCCTACTTCTTAAGAGAGTATAACTGTGCTCAGGGTATGCATCAAATATGATGTGATTCAAGCTGTCTCAGTAAGTGTGGTGATACATCTTTCGGATGGCCATATCATATAATGAATCTAGGTATAAACTTGAAATAATTTCCCGGCAGAATATTTCGTTACTTATTTTCTAGGTTTACCTTCGAGCTGTCTCAGCCAAGGTCTCAGCTCAACTATGTGATGAGATATCCATTAAGTTGTTCTATTAGCATCAAATTTATCCAAATTTTTCAATTTGTATATCTTCTTTTATGTTCTGGTTGCCACGAAGAGAGATATCCTGTAATGTTCATGGGAACATAGTGAGAACTAAAGGAAATGAGGTAGGAATTATTATTCCCCTTGAATTTCTGGAGGTTATATGCCTCGAGGAACACCTCCTTTGACAATGTGTTCCAGAACCTCGCTGTTCGTTGGAAGAACGAGTCTTTGAGATGAGATGTTTGGCAGGTCTCCAAAGTGAATACGAAGGGGTGCGAAGCCTCAACTCGCCGGGTTAATCTTGCGGGGACTGCCAAGGAATAAGGAACAATTGATTGTTGATATTCCAGAAGGCATATCTATGACATAGAGCCAAATCACCAACTCTTCTACGGTGTTCCAGAGAAGTGAGTGAGTTCGTGAGCGAGGCATCACCCACGATTCGAATTGCCCTTCTTTGGACAGAATCTAACAGTTTCGGGGTATGTTTGGGTGCTGCACCCCAAATATGGGACCAGTTTTCCAGGACTGGTCGGATCTGTGCCTTATAGATCATAAGCAGCTGACTGGAAGTGGAATAGCTCCTGGCCCATAACAGAAAACCGAGTTTTTGGGATGCACTTTTAGCAATTGATCTCACGTGATTTTTTCATGGAAGGTTATTGCTGATAGTGATACCAAGCACCAAAATGGATGTCTTCAAAGGTATGGTTACTCCTGACAAGCTTATGTTGGGCACAGTGAGATCGGCTGTTCTAGAGAAGAGGCATGCTTGTGTTTTGTTCGCATTGAAATCTACCGAGTTATTGGATCCCCATTCATGAGAATGTCATACTCAATTTCGAAACCAAAAGGCTCTACGACGATTTGCTGTTCAACTACAACATGCTGGTGAGGCCAGTGGTCAACACTTCGGATGTGCTCAGGGTGTGCATCAAGCTTGAGTTGTCGCAGCTCATCGATGTGGTAAGGATATATTTGGGAAATTTCTCATTTTTCCCATTGCATTGCATTTGTTACGAAATCCTACTTCTGACAAGATTCAGCGGAAGTTTTCGCGGCTCATTGATGTGGTGAGGTGTCGATTTTATGAGAAGATTTTGTATTCGTCTAGCATTTTTAACAAAATCCAACTTCTGAAGAGATTCACCTACCTGAAACTGTGCTCAGGGTATGTTTTTGACCCAAAGGGTATGTATTCAACCCAAAAAAATATCCGGTCTATATGAAGTGATTGAAGCTATCCACTCGATGTTTTGAGGATGATGTCACTCTGAAAGGTGAAAAAGTGATTGATTAATCTTTCAACTGTCACTATAGTATCTAGACAGCACATTAAAGTCAATAACCTACCTTTTGGAGAGACATGTAGAATTTTGAGGTCCTCATTAGGATCAAAACTATGGCGTGAATTCAGGATATGATTTGCGAAAGAACTTCCAGTATCATATTCATCAAACAAAGGAGTGTATTCTTGGATTTTTCAATGATCATTACATGTTCTGTAACTCTGGTTGAAAGTTTTTCACCACTTAGTCCAACATATTGAGCATTGCAAT